>OZ023318.1:1905354-1956283 GCA_964007375.1 Ophion obscuratus
CACACACATACACAGGGTGTTTGACGCATAGACCGACATAATTTTTTGGAGGATTGGGGGGGGGGGGATCTTTTGCTAGTTTTTTCACTCCTAGACCCTATGTCACAAGTGTCACGGTATTTAAGAATTTTTTTTTTATTTACCCGACATTTCGCCTTTAAACCGTCATAACTTTTTTGTTTGTGTTTATAATATCACGAAATAACTTTCACTTCATGATGAAATGTTTGTTTATTATAAATAAATCACTATTTGATACAATTGGTTTCAAGGAAATGACCCATGAGTTTCCAAAGTCTCAAAAATGCGCAAAAGTATGAAAAAGGTCAACTTCAAAATTCATTACAAAAAAGTTATTTTGAACTCAGATTTGTTTCATAAAGTTATCTAGTCTATACCCTTTCCAGCGGTATGCTACGTGTCATAGAAATCAATCACGTGGTCAAAATAAAGAGAATAAGTTTTCTTTATAATGAATTTAGACGTTGACATTTTTCATACATTTACGCATTTTTAAGACTTTGGGAGCTCAAGAGTCATATTTTTTAAACCAATTTGATCAAATAATGATTATTTCGTGCTATTACAACGACAAGCAAAAAAGTTATGACTATTTAAAGGCGAAATTTAGGGTAGTTAAAAAAAACAACAAACATCGTATCGTAATTACCGTGACACTTAGGATATAGGGTATAAGGGTGAAAAAAATAGCAAATGACCACCCCCCCCCTCCAACCCCCAAAAAATTGTTTCCGTCCATGTGCCAAACACCCTGTAAATGATTTTATATTAATAATCGGACTCCATATCTATCCGGAATATCCAGTGGGTCATGTTGCATGATATGGAAATTCGATCGATCCTTTTCGCAAGGACATCACGCACACGCACGTTTCTCGATGCGAGCTTGGGTACGGTGGTCGAATGCACCGACAGCCTGTTGACGACAGCAGTTGAGGGGCCTACTGCGCTACAGACCTCTACCAATCCCTCGCTATGCTTCACTTTCCGTGCATTTCTTCTTTTCTTCCTCTTCGGCCTCAATTGTCGAAAAAGATTGTGGCTCGATTGAGGATAGAATGCTCGACGTGGGAGAAAAAAGGAAGCGAAAAAAAAAGAATTGCCGTATACGAAAGGGCGTGAGGGATCGCGTTGTCCTTTTCTCGTCTTTTCTCTACCGCTGTTGCTTTATTTTCTTCCGTCACGCACAAATGGGTCTGTCATTTGTCCGAGGAAGGTAAGAAAAGGGTCCCATTTTGGGCAGTGCGTATACAGGGTGTCCCAGAACTGAATGCGTTCCCTGAAATGGGGGTGGGGGTTGGGGGTGAAATTCTGAGCTGATTGATATCAGCATGTGTGGGTGTCAGATCAACCGCGGAATTATTATTAATTTTTTAAGACGGGCCAATCAGGCTTTTTTCAACCCCCGAGAGGGGGTCGGAGAAAGCGAAATTCGAGGGTGGTCCATAGAAACGAAAATACAGGGATAATTATTCTCTACATTTCGTACATTTAAACCATCCCCGAAAAATCGATTGTTTTTGAGTTATTCAATAAACATTTTTTTTTTTATATTTCAACATTTTTTTGGGGGTGAAGATATTATCGAAGCGGGATAGTCAAATAGTCGATCGACGCGTATTTTCAAGGGCTACAACGTTCCCATTTGAACCAAAATTGTATGAATTTTTCCTAACGAGTTACAGAATTAAAACTGACTTTTCTAAATTACACCCCACTATTTCACCCTCAAAATGAACTTCCACGACTTCGACGCTGTGGACAAAAATAAAGCCCGAATTTTTCCGAACACTTTGTCTTCCGGCGCCGACCTCGTAGGGGTTGTACTTTGGCATTAATCCACCCATCCCCCTTCATTTTTAGGCAAACTTGGATTTAGCACCCGCGGCACCTACAAAATCGCCCGTCAAAAAACTAGCCTTCTAATTTTTGCCGATTCCAATATACAGCACGACTGTACTATATATGAGGCATTTCACGTCACTTCAGCCAGTAAAAAAATATCCACGAATAATTTTGAAAAATCGAGTTACTTTATTGAAAAATATTCACCGAGTGTCGACATTTTTTTCAAATTTCTGACGTTTTTTCTCGTTGATTACCATTTTTTAATATTTTTCCATTCAAATGGCTGTATCTTTGGCAGGACTTGACGTATTTACATTCGTAAAAAAACGAAAATGTGCGTATTTTTCTAGCCTTCCAGAAAAAAATTAATTTATATTTTATTGAGCAAGTCGAACGTCCGTTTCAGGGCAAAATATGCAAAAATATTTTTTTCCTCAAGGAAAAATACTCGTTATTTTATTTTTAAGAATTTCTCCGAATTGTGAATACGACAAACAGATTTTTGATATTTTTTATATTATGGGATTCCTGAACACCGCGAAGTAACAGCTATTTTTATTTTTTTATTTTTTTATTAATATTCGATTGAAGAGTGTGTATCGCTGTATATTTACCAAATTTTTGAAATACATATGACATATATGTCATATATATTGGAGCCTTGGAGTGCTCCACACTCTTCAATCGAATATGAATTAAAAAAAAAAAATTTAAATATAAAAAGGTGTTACTTCACGGTGTTTAGGAATCTTATATGATAAAAAATACCAAAAATCCATTTTTCGTATTCACAATTCGGGGAAATTGAAGAAAATAAAATAACGAGTGTCTTTCCTTGAAAAAAAAAAATATTTTTGCATATTTTTCCCTGAAACGGACGTTCGACTTGCTCAATAAAATCTAAATTAATTTTTTTTCTGGAAGGCTATAAAAACACACACATTTTCATTTTTTTACGAATGTAAATACGTGAAATCCTGCCAAAGATACAGCCATTTGAATGGAAAAATATTCAAAAAATGGTAATCAACGCGAAAAAACGTCATACATTTTTTAAAAATTTCGACACTCAGTGAATATTTTTCAATAAAGTAACTCGATTTTTCAAAATTATAGGTCGATTTTTTTTTACTGGCTGAAGTGACGTAGAATGCCTCTAATCAATATCTATAATATTAACCTATAAAAAAATCATTAAAATAGCCTTCTTAGCGTCTAAAGCGAGAAGACGTCTTATGCGGACTCGATTGTATGCTCGCTCGGAGTACGAGTGGCTTGCGCGAGAATCCTCGGGCCTCGCGCCACCCTCTGGCCACAGAGCGTACTACAGCTATGAATTTGCTAGTTGATTCAAATAAAAAAATCCAAACAGACCCATTTGGTATATACGACTAAATTTCCGTTCCTTTCACGGGGACCGCATCTCCGGTGCATCCTTAAATGAATTCTCCATTTTATCTCCAACGAGAGCGAAAGGGGGTTAAGACGGAGAAAGAAAAAGAAGAGAATTCCTCCTCAGAGATTTCACGGCGTCGGCTGTTTGCCAGACGGCTAATTCCAGCCGCGCTACATGCGGCGACGCCGTAATCCCGACGATGACGTTTCAACTAACGACTAACAGCTCCCCCCTCCCTGTCCCCACCGGAGGGGGAAGCTGTACGAAGTTGTACGAAGCTGTGACTGGATGCAGTGTCGCGCTTCGGTCTCACCCTTCGACGATATAGTTATAAAGTAGTCCACACGGTGGAACTCGCCGTCTCCTCGTCGTCGTCGTTCCGAGAGGAGATGCGTCAGGAGACGTCGAGGACGGCTCTCGGAGCCTACGAGTCGAGCGCGGAGCTCGCTATCAATCCTATAAACCATAAACAGATATGTATATAAGAGCCCGTTTATCGTTCGTGCATACGCGCCTGCAACATATAAACACAGATACCGAGGTAAATACCTCATGGTCTGTTCACGCATATATATATAAATATATATATATATATATATATATATATATATATATATATACAGGGTAGATTTAACGTGACCACCCCAAATATTTCCGTTGCCTTTGGAATGACGAAAAAAATGTCAGCAGGTTATTTGATTGATTTCGAAGGGCTGATACAGTGGTGATTCATTTTTGTCAAGGTCACAGTTTTTGCGTTCTCAAGGTCATCAATGGTTTTTCAAATGGGAACATGTTTTTTTTCATTACGACTTTGTAGCTGATATTCAGGCGAATCCAACGACCTATCATATCATAAATTTGAGTAGATTTTTCACCAAAATACACATGTAAAAACGGGAAATCGTGATGGTATTGACAATAATAATATCCGAATAATGTAGGTCAATTTTGTTGTGTAAAAAATGTATTGTAACAAATGTTCGAATTTTCAAAGATCGTATCACTCAATGGTCAGAATACTATTTTTTCCAAGTCCAGTACGCGATTCTGCAAAGTGCGAAAATCGTGAAAAATTGGAATTTTCAAAATGACGTACTGGGTATAAAAAAAAAATCGCGGAAATAAAAATAAAAATGAAAATGAAGTTGGTTTTCATTTCCAAAAATGAAAAATGAAAATGAATGAGAATGAACGCCGAGGTATTCGATTTTTTGTCCGGATAGAAAAATTACAGGGTGCTTTATACCTTTGGCCAAGGGTGTATGTATACTAGGGCGGCCGATATTTTGGCTTCGGTAAAAAAATGTTAACGTCTAGCAAAAAAAAACTAATCAAGATATGAAAACAAAAATCTGTGTAAAATTTGGACGCGCTGGGATAAGGAGAACACGTGCCACCGAGCAGTTTAATTTTCAAAAATACATGCATTTTTTTTATGGCCGCACTGACATATTTATTAGGCTCATAATATTAATTTAAAAATCTGGAATTGGGTACATTGATTATACATATTAAGAGTTGCAAAATATATTATTTACTGATTTTTTTCTATTAATCACGTACCACAAATTCGTACCTTTACATGAAATATTACATAAGTAACAGCAGTCCATCTATGAAATTATTGAAGTAGAGTACATTTGTTTACGTTCGGAATTTTTTTTTGATATTCGGTGACAACTTGAAGAACAAATTGTATTTGATCTTCATCATAAGTCAATCGATTTTTATAATCGGTGATAAGTTTGATCCCTCGCTCCGCTATATTATTACAGACTCTTATTTTTTTATCAATTGAGCGTCCATTTGATAACTCTCGTTCGAGTCCCACACAGATACATCGGTATCGAGAAAAGTACAATCAATTTCAAATCGTTTAAAAAACGCCATAGATTCGGGACTAATAAAGAAATCAATGTCTTTAACGAGCAGAAAAGTAAAGTCTGACTGGAAAACCTGATACCGTTTGAAACCGCATCGTGAAATCGAAATACATTTGCAGAAACGTAAAGATTTCACGTGTTATATTTTTTTTTATGTCCAACAATGGCAAACCGATTCGGTCGGTAATGCTCGGTCGGTAATAATGAGCGGACGAAGCGCCATGACCAAATTTCGAACTATTTGTCTGCACTATATTTTGTATTATCGCCACTACAGTTGGAAAATCTTCTCGCAGGGTCAAGAGAATAAAATATCATTTTGAAGCATTCAATACACGATTATTATATTATTATTTGCACAAAAAATCCGCTCCGATAATTAATTCACTGCTTCGATTTCCCGCCACAATGTGACCAAACCGCCACGTCCGTTTTCAAATTTTCTATTAATTTTTCAATCTACTCCCGACTACATAATTAATGGCAAAAAATCAGTGAATAATATATTTTATACCTCTTAATATGTACAATCAATATACCCAATTCCAGATTTTTTAATTAATATTATGAGACTAATGAATATTTTAGTGCGGCCATTAAAAAAATGCATGTATTTTTGAAAATCAAACTGCTCGATGGCACGTGTTCTCCTTATCCCAGCGCGTCCAAATTTTACGCAATTTTTTTTTTTTCATGTCTTGATTATTTTTTTTTGCTAGACGTTAAATTTTTTACTGAAGCCAAAATAACGGCCACCCTAATGTGTACATATATATGCCTATTGTCCCTCTACTCAACATTATGGAAATCCCAATCTCTTCAATGTCACCTTTGAATAAATGTGAGCATATTTATGAAGGTCATTTCAAGAACTATTCTGTCCCCAAAATCAATGGCTCGTTAAAAAAGAACGTTAAGGATCGTTTCTAGCATTGATGTCTGACAGCGAGCAGT
This sequence comes from Ophion obscuratus, assembly GCA_964007375.1. Lineage (NCBI taxonomy): Eukaryota > Metazoa > Arthropoda > Insecta > Hymenoptera > Ichneumonidae > Ophion > Ophion obscuratus. The sequence continues at coordinate 1,911,460 of OZ023318.1, forward strand.
CACATAGATATGGCAGGTTCAAAATATCCTTTTCCTATATATATTGACATATGTATATAATCTTCCGCGGACGATAAATAGATGCCATTGAAGGGCAAGGAGTATCCTTTCGGGCACTCGGGCATTCGGTACGCGGGCAGGGAAGGTCAGGAAATGGAAAGACATAGGTAAACATGTTAAGACGTGGAAAAACATGGGAAAATTTTAAAAGACATTGGCAAACGTGAGGATACATGGGAAGACATGAAAACACATTGGAAAATAAGGAAAGAAAAGGGGCGACATTGGAAAACATTGAAAGACACGAGGACACATGAAATCACGAGAGAAGGCACAGCAACAGACAACGATTTACAGCATATAAAAGACGACGGAATAAATCGGCTGCCATCGCTCCACCATTGTATATTAGTGAAACTGTTGTAATGTGACACGCAAGAATGAGTGTTAGAGCGACTGCTGCTATACAAATCTTTCATCTTGGGCATCGCCAATGCCTGTGGAAATTTATCGTAAGAGGAAAAAATCCCTTTCGTATTGTGTAGGGATACGAAAAAAAAAGATAATAATAACGTGACGGTATAGAAACGTTTTGATTTTTATGTTGTGTCCAGCCAAGTGAATATAATCGCTCCCTCTCTCTCCCTATCTCTCTCTCTCTTTTTCTCTGGAGAGAGAGAGAGCTGGGACTACGAGGATACTTCGACAAAACGCACTCGACAAAGGTCCTCTCTTCTCCACGTCTCTTTATTTCGTAAACTCATCGGCGATACAAGAGAGTGAGTGAGAGGGAGGGAGAGAGAGAGAGATAAAGAGAGCGCTGTCTCTCAAAATATTATCATTACGTATAAAGTCCATTTGGACAAACATTACGAGGGAGAGAGAGCGAGAGAGAGAGAGAGAGAGAGAGAGAGAGAGAGAGAGGAGGGATCAGAGAGTAGCATAAGTATACTTCCGACCTAACGGCAGTAGACGGGGTCTTTGACGCTTAGTGAACAAAAAACGTTATTGGCCACACTTTTTGCCCGACTCTCCGTGTCTTTTCTCGTCTCTGTCTGCGAGCGCACCATGCCACGTGGTGCCCTAATTGAAAAAAGAATTAAAAAAAAACAACAAAAATGTGTTTTTGTGTCGAGTAAACGATACGGTGCAACTTCCATAGCTATAAACAGACTGTTTAAGCTTTTCCCTCTTTTATTTGTTTTCGTACAAGCCACGCGTGCACATATGCCGACAAACGTATTTTTGGGAATGGCCCGACAACGTTAAATTCTTATCATGAAAAAAAGACAAACTTTTTTGGAAGATTATGCTCCGTAAGCAAAAAGTAACTAAGAAGTCATATTTTTGGACAGTTAATTTGAGGATCATATCCAGTTTCCAAGAAGTATCTAGGGCCCTACCAAATGGTCCAAAATACTTTGGGTCCTACCAAATGGTCTAAAATACTTTGGGCCCTACCGAATGGCCCAAAATACTTTGGGCCCGACCGAATGGTCCAAAATACTTTGGGCCCTACCAAATGGTCCAAAATACTTTGGGCCCTATCGAATGGTCCAAAATACTTTGGGCCCTACCAAATGGTCCAAAATACTTTGGGTCCTACCGAATGGTCCAAAATACTTTGGGCCCGACCAAATGGTCCAAAATATTTTGGGCCCTACCAAATTGCCCAAAATACTTTGGGTCCTACCAAATGGTCCAAAATACTGTGGGCCCGACCAAATGGTCCAAAATACTTTGGGTCCTACCAAATGGTCCAAATTATTTTGGGTCCTACCAAATGGTCCAAAATACTTTGGGTCCTACCAAATGTTCCAAAATACTTCAGGTCCTACCAAATGGTCCACAATACTTTGGGTCCTACCAAATGTCCCTAGATACGGTCTTGAAAGATCCATTTAAAAAGACTAGGGAGTCACATTTCCGCAACGACGAACTTACGGATTATGGCCAGTCACTGAAAAGTATCTGGGGCCCTACCAAAAGTCCCTACATGAGGTCTCGAAAGACCTGAAAAGGTAACTAGCTAGTTACTTTCTTTACGTTCTTTAGGAAGTAACAAGAAAAATGTTTTTCCATATCGTTCGTATTCGAGAATCCTGGATATCGAGATGGGTTTAAGCACCTGAAAAATAAATAAAAACATTGGGACAGTCGAATTTGATTTTTTTTCTCGATTTATCCCACTTTTGTAACATATGGCGCGGGAGCATGTAGTATGCAAGGGTCCTTTTGAGTTTGTGCGCCGTGTCAATTGGGAAAATGGGCGTGACGTATGGACAGACGCGGAATTTTTTGACATCGCTGAAGATCCTAAGCATGACGCGTGAACGTTTTCCACTCAGCGAGAGAAGTGACAAACTAATTTTCTACTCCGCAACCTTCGTTTTCGAATTCCGAGGAGTTTCAAGAAGACCGGAAGACGCGTCAGAGTGTTTCCCGGGTCCGAAAGAATTTTTGTTTCCTGCTTCGTCTTCTTATTGTTTCTTGTTCTTTATCTTCTTATTTTTTCTTGTTCTTTATATTTGTCTTTATATTTTCCTTCCTGTTCTTCTTCACCTTCATCTTTATATTTTTCTTGTTGCTCTCCTTCATTCTCATATTTATATCTTCGCCTGTCTTGTTCCGTTTATCTTGATCAAGATGTTTTTTTCCTGGTATTCTTTATCTTGAACTTCATATGTTTGCTTGTCTTTTTCTTCGTTTTCTTCATCTTTAAGGCGTCAGGCCACTCAAGAGGCCAAAAAGGCACATTTTGTGATTTTTTTTCATGTAAAAATGGCGACTGTGCTACATTTTGGCGATGACGACTTTATTTCTGGAAGGTCAACGGCCGGACCAACAGCGCCTATAATTTGGGAATAATAATGAGACACTAAAGTTTTTTCCATTATATGTAAGAACGGCTATAGAAGTACGTGAGATTTTTTTGATATATTATTTTTTGTCAAGATGGCGCATTTCTACAACAAAAAGTATAAAATGTCATGAGAAAATCGTCATAAAATAGTTTATAAAAAAGTATTTCTATTTTTTATTGTAAATGCAATTCTGAATATACAGTAAAAATTTCAAGCGAATCGGTTGAAATTTGTTCGAGTTATGAGTCCGGCCGACTTGAAAAATGTAGTTTTCAGATAAACGCGTTTAAAGTCAGTAAAAAGTCACGGCATGAATAATGTTCAAATACCTTTAACCATCAACGAGCTTCGAAAATCGAGTACTTAGACATTTTCTTTTGAAATATAATTTTATAGGTAGTAAATGTCCCAATTATTGAACCGCTAAGCATCTGGGGGATTGAATTCGGTGAGAAAAAAATATAAAATCAAGAAAAAACCATCGCTTTCATGTTCAAATGATACTTTGATATTTTTACTTTTGAACAATCACCCTTTAAATTATTTTTAAATGATTTCAAATGAAAAAAAAAGGAATAACAATGTGAAGCATGCAAATGTCCCAATTATTGAACACTGGAAGTGCCTATGTCCCTAATATTGAACAGGCATGTCCCAGTTATTGAACACTCTCGAGAATTCTTTTTCCGCTCTGAAAATATTATTTTGGGTACAATATTAAGAAATAAAAGCAAAATCAAACGCTTGGGCACACCGTCCTCCCGGTTTTTTTAAATTGACCAGCTGATCAATTAAAACATCTGATTGGCTGGTGCAGCCGTCCGGAACGATGACTGCAACTATATAAGGAATACCTGAGACACGAGAGCTTCAGTATCGGAGCTCTCAGCCCTGATGATGCAGACTGTAACGTTTGCGAAACGTCGGCACAACGCTGATCCTCAACACGGCCTCTATCCGGAAGCCACATACTCTTCTCATTACATAAAGAGCCGTGAAAGCCTTAAAACTAAAATATATTCAGTCTCTTTTGACAGGTTTTTGGTTCATTCGCATTTGGTTTATTTTTGCTTTTCAACTCGAACTTTATTTTATATTTCTTTTCAGCTTCCTCGTTTTTATGTTCTGTTTTTTTCTTAATTTTGTGGCAGCTTGGCTCCCTGAAATATCGGAGAGCAAAAAATATTGATCATCACCTTCGTATTTTTAGGTTACATTTAGGTTATATTTTCTTTTTACTTTTCTTTTTATGTTTATTGCACGAAAATACAAATAAAAAAATATGTATGACGATCTTAGAGTTATTATTAAAAGAATAAAGGTAAGTTTATTCAGGAACTTACAATTTTTGTTTGAATAAATCCGATTCACACGATCTGTCACACGTTAACTGTCTCGATGTTTTGATGGGTTTAATAACGCCATCTTGGAGAATTCGAGTGTTCAATAATTGGGACACACTGCATTTTCTATGTCCCAATGATCGAACACCGTATTTTTTAACAAATAATTAATTTAAATAAAAATGTATATTGTTATTTGTAAGAAATTTTCTGAGCCTGAAACGCCTTTACTTTTTGAGATGCGACAGTTTTTGAATTTTTTATGCCCTTACGCATGAAGCGGCGCGTCTTAGCAAAAACGATAAGCAGTTACCACGAGACGTCAAATCGGGTCACCGTTGCTGATTAAATAATTCTTTCTCTATTAAGGGGTTACCCCCACTTGCGATTTTGAAAACATCGATTTTTTTTATTGCATTTTTTTGAAGTATAAGTATCTGAGAATATGTCCTGAAAATTTCAAGTCGATCCGAACAAAATTGACTGATATATGAGCGTTGAAAGAGAAGAATCCGTTGTGTAAACGACCAGAAATTGAAACTTTAAACGCGTTTTTCTCAAAATGGCATTTGTGAAGTCGGTGACCAAGATTACTCGAACCCTAATGAACCGATCTTCTTGAAATTTTACAGGCTTATTTAATACATAAAAATGTAGTCTTTAATCGTTCGATTTTTTTTTCGAAAAAAAAAAATGGCCATTTTGTAGCCAAAAAACGGCCGTTTTTTTTCGTTAAAATCGAACCATTAACTTTGACTGTCCGCCATTTTGTGAAAAATGAATATTTTTTAAAATCCTTCGATTAAAGACTAGTTTATACTTATATTTGACTAAATCCATCCGCATTTTTTTTTCCAGCTGATCCACTTCGCCGCAATTTTGGTCACCGCAAACTGTGTATATAAAAACATTATTTCATTGACGGCCATTTGCCACTAAACAATGTAATATTTTTCAATAAAAAAATTACTGAAAGTTCTTCAAGATGTATTCTTTAAGATGGTATATTGATCGATTAAAAATAGTAAATAGTCTATTTTAGTAAATAGTAAATAGTAATAGTATTAGTAATTACTATTAGTAAAGTAATAGTAATAGTATTAATTACTTTTAATAATATTAATTAATTAATATTAGTATTAGCAAAGTAATAGTAATAGTCTAGTAGTAGTATTTTAGTAAATAGTAAATAGTAAATAGTAATAGTCTATAATAGTAAGTAGTAAATAGTCTATTTTCCGATTTGGAAATAGTAAATTTACTATTTCCAAATCGGAAAATAGTAAAAGTGGTAATAGTTTTCTTTAAAAAAATTCATGAAAAAGGCCTTCTTTTGCGTTACAAGTGGGGGTAACGCGTTAATTGAAGCTTTTTTTGCACAAGTAAGGTAACATTTCGATAGCTAAAGTTCCATGCATGTAATGACATTTTTATAAATAAGTAAATGCATGCAGGCGAATGAGAAATAATCAAAATATAAGATAGTGTTCAATAATTGGGACCTGTTCAATAATTGGGACATTTACCTTACTAAGGTACCTTTTTAACAAACAAAAAAAAATCGATTTTTTGAAAACCCTAAAGTGGTAAAGCCTTGAGTTGTTTAGTTTTCTTCTTCTTCCTTATCTTGATCTACATATTTTCATCGTTCTCGTTCTGTATCTTCATATGTTTTATATCGTTTTTCCTTTTCTTTTCTTTCTTAACATTAACTTTCATACTTATCTTTGTCATTTTGTTTTTATCTATGTTTTCCCTTCACTTCTCGTACTTTGTCACTATACTTTCTCTTTTCACTTTTGCCCCCTTTCTTCTCTCGTTATTCTTCATATTTTTCTTCGTTTCTGTTTTCTTTTTTCGTTCTCGATATCTTTTTTACCGATAGCTTCTCGATGTCGCGTTTGTTTGGGAATAAACCGACCAGGCGACGAAGCAATGCCCTCATTCTCTCTCGCTCTCTCCCCCTGGAAGAATACTGCGCCCGCTCATACCCCGTAGGTTTTTTCGACGAAGGACAGAGATAGAGAGGGATGAAAAAAAAAATAAACGTATATCGGAGATTTACCACAGCAGCTGGCTGACCTGGCCCTTCGTCGTCTACCTCGCGCATCTTCTTTTCTCCACTTCTTTTACTTCTTCTTTGCCTCTTCCTCCTCTTCCACCATATCGTTCTGGGGGGGGGGTCCTTCTCGGCAAAAATACACCAGAATTCAGCCTCGGGTGTAACGGCTGCGCGCGCACTCTTGAAAATCCTGATTCCAATATACCTGGGCCTAGTCCACGGGACCATATCCGAGATCCGTAGGATTACATGCCCTTTTTCCGCGGAGGGCCGCGCGCGCACACATCAATCCCTTACAACCGTACACAATCAAATCCCCGAGTACCGTACCTACACTATTTCTACCTTTCACCTCTCATTTTAACGCGGATTTGAACTTGCGCCGATCGGATTTTTCTTTACTATTCTTCCTTTCCTCTCGACTAAGCCCTCGTACTGACAGATTTTTTTTATTCGCCGAGAGAAGTTTTTCATTAAACCGAGATGCGCGCAGAATTGAGGAAGAAAAATAACACAATTGTACCCCAGATTGTCCTCCTTTATTTTCTTTTTTTCATATTTTTACATCTACACAAACAGAAATTTATTGGATATTTTTGTTGGAAGGCTTTTCATTCGATGATATTGTTATTAATGGAAAAAGAATCGAATTACATTTTTTCAAATAGTACATTTTGTTTATTTATACTGGAAATTATCTTCTTTTATTTTATTTTTCTGATAATTTTACATCTACGGAAAAAAATTGTTCGGACATTTTTGTGTTGGAACGCTTATCATTGGTAACAAATGTTTTCTTTAATTTTTCAAAGATAAACCCTTCTTTTTATCCACAATTCTACTCCAAATAATAGTATTTTATTTTTCAAATATATTTTTACTTTCACAAAAACCCAAATTCTTCGGATACGTAATTGTTGGAACGTTTTCAGTTTTTATTTCTTCTACAAACATTTGTTCACAGCTTGCTATAGGGGACGTGTCAATTGCAAAGAGAAAAGTTATATATATATATATGGGACATTCCACGCCATTTCACCTTGCCCGTGATCCCGACCATTCTTTTGTAAAATTATACCCCATGAAATATATATCTACACCAATTTTTAGATTTGTTCCTCTTCTCTTTCAGAAGTTATAATTTTCCCAAAAATGTCGATTTCGGATGTTTTGGAAACGATTAAACGCTGATAACTCTATTTTGAATGAAAATATTTTTGGTTCACAATAATCTTTTTCGTTAAAATCAGCACAAATTAAAAATAAACCGTTTTAGGCCTGGCTAAGCCGAATTGGAAATCACAAAATCATGAATAGCATTTTTGAAGACTAAAATGATAAAAATCTTCTCACAAAAATATGATTAATTCGAAAAAAATAGAACGAAAAATGGGCCCACGATGAGTCTAGTCTTAAAAATCATAGAATGGGTCACTTTATTTTAGAGAATTTTTTTTTAAACAATTAAAAATGGCAATGATCTATAAAAAATAAAGTTTTCAACTTAGAAGCAACAAAAACCTTGACATTGATCATTGATAAATTTTTCATATTTTGAACGACGGTATGTTTCAAAGCGAAAAAGAGTTGTATATCGACATCTGTCGATATCTCAATTAGTTCAGGAGATATCAGCATTCGAACGTTTCCAAAACTTCTGAAATCGATTTTTTTGGAAAATTATCACTCCTGAAAGAGAAGGGATGAAAATCTGAAAATTGGTGTGAATACTCCTTTCATGGGGTACAATTTTACAAAAAAAAATCAGGAGCACGAAAAATGGTCGGGATCACGGGCTAGGTGAAATGGCGCGGAATACCCCCCCCCCCCCCCTACACTATTTATACCCCCCCCCCCTACACTACATATATACATATATTTGAAAACCGGAGGACGTGCCAAAATCGTAAAGTCCGTTTTTCGCATTCGGAACATCGCACAACGGCGTGAATATTAATTGGGATAAAAAGGAAAGAAAAGGTAGCCGGGTAGTAAACCGTTAATGTCGCGCATACGCGCGAGATCTTACGAAAAGCTCCGTTACGATGCGCCTCCAAATTCAAGAGAGGCGATTGAAAATGGCCAGTTTCACGTCTCAAAGACCCGAGATACTTTCATCGGACTTTTCGAGCGTAAATAAAAAGAGGAAAAGAAAAAAGTGGCCCATCGAATTGAAGTTTTACAGCATCGTAATTATCCTGTCGAACGAGACTTGTGCTGACGTCGAGAAGAAAAAGAAATAGTTCCAGCCAAGGAACCTTGGTTGTAATGATCTCCATATGTATTTAGGCGTACGTTTTTTTTTACTTCGACCGATTTGGCCCTGTTAACCTCAATTTGGCAAGGTTGGAAGAGAAATTAATAAGAGGTTAGAGAAATATTCTGGGGAAACATCGTTCAAGAATGATCTTCGGTCAGTTGGAAATGTCCGTTGCGACCATTTTCACGAACCTTTTGGAATGCCATGCTCGTACTCCTTCAGCCTGGTGTGCGAAAAGTCTTTCGCCACATCGCGAAGTTACTACCAGGCGTCCTTATACGTATCGGAAACGCGCTGAAACCACCGGCGAGCACAGCAGGTGAAGCCCACAGCTGCCCGAGACTGTTGGACAGCTGGACCGATAGCCGAGAGGAATACCACGGCGACACGCGGCCAACGTTCCAATCACCTGATAAGCTAGGTTGCGCAATAAGTTTGCCGGTGGTTCGGTAACCACGCGTTTTGCTCCAAAAAAAGTATGGGTAAACTTCGAGTTGGACGTTGCCGTTGATGCCGTGATGACATGCTGCGGATGGTATCTTCTAGAACTTCAGAAAACGGGAACCAAAAAGTGGGCAGATATTTCCAGCTGGATCTGGATGAAACGGGAGGTGGCGGTCTTGCAATTGATGTCGTGTTGACGTGTCAGGGATGGTAAATTCTTCAACTTCAGGGAACGGGAGCTAAAAAGGGGAGGGAAAGTTTCAGCTGGATGCGAATGGAGAGATGGAGGTCTTGCTATGATGCCTTGACGACATCTGCTTCAAGAAATCGGCAGCAATGTTTTGATGCCGTTGATGTTTTCATGACAGGTTGTGGATGACAACATATGCAAGTCTAGCGAACAATAACCAATTGTCTTGCCATTACGGGGGCCAAAAAGGGGAGGGAAAGTTTCAGCTGGATGTGAATGGGATGAGAGATAAGGGTCTTGCCATGATGTCTTGATGACATCTGCTTTGAGAAACTGGCAGCAATCAGCGTGCCGTTGATGGTTTCGTGACATGTTGTGGATGACAACATGTGAAAGTCTAGCGAACAATAACCACTTGTCTTGCCATTACGGGAGCCAAAAATGGAAGGGAAAGTTTCAGCTGGATGTGAGTGGGATGAGAGATAAGGGTCCTGCCATGATGTCTTGGTGACATCTGCTTAAAGAAACTGGCAGCAATCGACTTGCCGTTGATGGCTTCGTGACATGTTGTGGATTACAACATATGCAAGTCTAGCGAACAAGAACCACTCGTCTTGCCATTAATGCCTTGATGACATGTTACGGATGATAACTTCTGTAACTTCAGGGAACGGAAGCCAAAGTGTAGAGCGGAACTTTCGGCTGGATTGGGATGGAATAAGAGGTGGAGATCTTGCCATTGATGTCTTGATGCCATATTGCGGATAAGACACTTCTAGAATATCAAAGAACCGAAAACAATTGACTTGCCGTTGATGGCTTGATGACATCTGGATGATAACTTCTGGAACTCTGGGGAACAGGAACAAATCAGCTTGCCATTAACAGTTCGATGACATCACGGATGACAAAACACTTCCAGAACTTCAGAAAACGGGAACCACTCATCTTGCATTTGATGTTTTGATGACATGCCGCAAATGATGGAACCGCAGGTCCCCGCCAGCTTCCCAGCTGCACCCAATCGTCCCATTTTCACCGCGTGACGTAACTGATTGATCCGCGGCTCGCTAGGACATCCGTGAACAAAGGTCGTCCAGGCGGACTGGAGGCGACGAAGCACTAACGGAAGGCAGATCTAGCTATCCAATGAGGTTGCCGCGGTTATGGTTGTCCTAGTGCGCGCTCCCGGAGTCCGCGATCCGCGCAAACGTCGTAGAAAGTCCATCGTCCAAAGGGGCTACGAGTTTGCTCGGGCAAAGTTTTATGCCGAAGCCTGATCCGCGAGGCTGTCGAGATTGGCGTGATACGGATTGCCTTGTCAGGGTGCAACATGGTGCACGGTTGAGAAGGGATCATGTCGAGTTATCGATCGCCCGGAACTTGCCAAGTCGATCGATGACTTTGCCTCTTCCGCGTGCGCTCGATCCTCCTTAGAAAGTCCTCTCTGGCACCCTCCCCCTCTCCTTTTCTTGGGTTGAAGGATCACGGCGCAGACTGAGTTAGGACAGTTAGGAATACGACAACGAATGAACCGAAGGAAATTTGTCCAGGAAAATCATCGAAGATTCTGTTGTCATCGACACTGCTTTTTCCAGTTTCCCCGTGCCCTCTTGCGTGACTTCGGAAAAGGTGGGAAGCACGAATAAAAAAAATCGTTATCGGCCGAAAACCAACAAAGACGTGGCAACAAAAAGTGTCCCCTCGTCAGAGCCTGCCGGTTCAATTAGCAGCAGGCAACCGGAAGGTGGCTACCCTTCCCTCGCGTGTCATCTCTCATTAACGAAATCCCAAAGATTAGCCCCCCTGCGGCAGTACATCGCTAATTACAACGCAAATTTTAGATGCTAGATCGAACGGAACAATTGGTCGGTCGCTTCCAGGTGGACGCGATAGAGATCTGGACGTACCATCATTACGGACATTGGGTCGTGACCGTGTGAATTTTGTAGCTTTTCCGTCAGTCCTCCAGCTATGGCGCGACCAAGCACCCGAATAACGATCGTTGCAGGCTAGTTAGTTGGGCTTGCGACTTCGTGGGAGTTGTACCGGAAGTGGTCGGCGGTCACCGGAGGTAGCGAGGTAACAAATGTGCCAGGACCTTCCTGACCCCTCCAGCACGTTGATATATTGAAAAATGGGAACTCGTCTTCCGCATTTTCAATTCGAGCAGATAAGAAACGCATCAAGGAGGATAGGGGCAATAATCGGGAAAACATGGCACATGCACCAAAGCTATTAACCTCAAATGTGACGCACGAACGTAGGTAGAAAATATCATCATACGGGGACAATCATTCAGCAGTATGTGGGGATCTTTTGGTCTAGTGGTGTATCCTTTGATCAGAAAACCTCGAAATCCTTGATACAGAAACATCTGTCAGCGTAATTGTCAACTGAAACGTGACACTTTATAATAACGAGGGCTCGTAATGAATCTTGGGGGCCCATGACCTTCAACTCACCTTCATCACAACCTTCCGACTAATCAGGCTGCTCGAGCGAATTGCATGCTTAGGTCAAACATCAAGTTGACATCTCCAAATATTTTGTTGACACAAATGACAGGAAATTCACTTGGCAGTCTGCCAAAGTCGTTGATCCTACTGAGCTTCGAACTCCTCTCTGCCCTAATTTTCAAAAATATTTCCAGCAATTCCAAAAAATATTTTAGCAAGACGACTATTTTTTTCGTCACTGCTGATGGACCATATAAAAAAAAATAAAAAATTGGCATCGACGCGCGGTGGGCCCGAAGAAATTCCCATACATCACTCCTCGTCCGGGCGTGATGTTGATTGAAGCCACGATGTAAAAAAAGCAAAATAATTACGAACAAAGCTCGCTATTGGCCAATTCGAGGATATCTTTGGTTCGATGAGATTTGCTTGTAAATACTGACGGACGTCCAGGAATAATTGGGAACGTGAGTGTTAGCTACACGCGTGCGTGTGTATGCCGATCGTATTAATTAAACACTGATATCGTATCGGGATTGCCTGTTGCGAGGAGGACTGCGGGCTATCTCTCCGCGGACACGTGAAGGCCTCTTATCTCGTTGCTGGAAAACGGCACGTGGTCCGAGCTCCATGTGATCTCGAAGCAAGAGAGATTCAATTACGTCAAGCACGATCGCTAAGTGTATGAATTTAATTGAGAAATTACCCGATGAGTAATATTTACAAAAGCCGACTTTCGAGAAATTTTTCATACGGTGGTATGATTTTTTTTTTCGTGTGTCTGACGTAACGACGAGATCCGAAGAATTCCCGACGGCGTGCTCATAAATTCATCATCGTTCACGGCAGCTGAACAAACGAAATTCCATACGTTTAGGCGCAAGGCCGGAGGTGTCATCACGTTCCTCTCGGTAATATACGTCGGTTCACGAATTGCGATAGTAAAGCTTGTGAAGTAAATTCCCAGATGTCAATGACACCGATACGTCGATAATAAATCGAACAAACGAATTCAAACGTAACTGTATACGAATTAATTGGCCGTCCGTCATTTCGCAAGACCATTACGATTATCATTTTTTCGTACAAGAAACATCACTTTGGTGTCCGCCTTCGATTTTGTTGAAACTCATGTATATGGTAGAGCATCAAATACTATTAGATACGTATTTTTTTATCGACGAAAAAATGGTTTTAAGGGGTTGAAAGCATCTCTTAGATTGATGCATGCCAAGGGATGATTTTGCAGTTTCACCCGCGAACAGTCTACCAATTTCCGTGAAACAGAAACGGAAATTCTTCTAATGCAAAAGAATTCTGAAATCTACCATGGATGAACTTTTATTTTTTATTTTATTTATATTTCTCTCACGCCACATTTGAAAAGGATGTATCAAGTCGAATGTCACGGGGAACACTTTGAAAGGGGGAGAACATGTAAGTTTACGTATTATGGCATTTTTCCGGACAGCAAGCTTAAGGCGGGAGCCTGAATTGAAAGGTTCGAAAAATCGTTTTTTTTTTGTATTGCTTAAATCGATAGATAAACTATCCAAGAATATATTTACAAAGTTACAGAGGCCAGTTGTAAATATTTTCGAAGATACAAGGCCAAAAGCAGAGAAGTCATTGATATTTGATGTTTCCTCCTATTGAAAACTTTGAAAAGCGTTTTCTCCAGTTTTTATTTTCACGTTTTTTCCAAATTGACGAACGTTATAGAAAAAAAAACTAAACGAACTATTGAATCAAACCAAACTTTATTTTCTTCAGTATGAAAATCTCTTCAAAGTGAATTTAAAAAGTCTTTTTAAATAATTTTTATAGCACGTTGAATTTTTTTTTAAACACATTTTTTTCAAACCTGATAAAAGGTATAATTTCACGATTTTGTCGGCTTTTTCTTAATTTACCCAGAAAAAGAATATATGACATTTGAAGATTTTATTAGTTTATTCGGTTGAGTCAAGAACTACGAGTTGCATCTTTCTCGCCGATTGGGGACTGCAGTGGCAAGACGCACATGGAATAGGCTGATAAATCTGAGGTCATTTATCGTGTCATGTTGAAGAATTTTCTTCATACATTTCAAATATACATGAAAAGATACCTTAATATTCACTAGGCTCACTTGTTTTTTTCCCTTCTAAAAAAAACCCGAAAAAACGCTTTTTTGGACCTCCTAAATCAGGCTCCCGCCTCAACGAGATAAACCACATTCCATACATTTTCGACGATTTTGAATGAAAATTGAGGGTTTTTTGGGGAAATGAATGGTGAATTCGTATCCAAAAGGTAAAAATACATCGATTTGAACCTAAAAAAAATATTAAAAATATAATTTGTTTGTCCATGTCAGCTGAAAATAAGTGGCTGTACTGAATGATTCCTTTTCTGCTTTTCGGCCGAATTCGAAAGACGGACTATCGATTTTTGCCTTATTTTTTATAATCAATAATTTAAATCGCGATTTTATTTCCCTCAAATAAGTTTCCATTATATTTTTTAATAATCGAATATCATCCATACCGAGCCAACAAATAAAAAATGACTTTTCCAATCACCAGATTGGAGAAATTTATCACCAATTTCAGTTGCCCGATCCATATTCCCGAGAATTTCCGTTTGGAATGATCCGTCGATCAAAATTGGTGATGGAGTTTGCGATAATTTCGAAAGATCCATTTACGTTTGTCAATGGACGTAAGAAAATGATCCCACGGATAAATGGAACTTGATATTCGTATAAAATTCTTCGAATACTCGAGAAGAAAAAAGAAAAAGGAGGAACCAACAGGAAGGAACGAAGAGTTTCCTGTCTGCCTTCGGTTATTATGCACCGAGAGAGTAACTCTCTCTCTGTCTCTCGGTGGTGAACGCACGAGAACATTGTAAAGAACGAAAACGAGTATGTAGAAACGCGTCTCGGATTTCGCGTTTCAAAGGAAGTGGCCTGGACGCCCCCTCTCGCTGCTGCGTCATTTCGTATCGTCGTTCGAACGCTCTTGAAAAAGACCGAAAAAAAGTTACTCTACCGTCTACCGCTTGCAACAAATATATACATTTTCTTCGGTAATCAAAGGTATCGTGGAATCGCCTGGGTCGGACGTAATTATTTTTGGGGAAGTCAGAAGGCGTAAAAAAGGCCCACAATAAATTTCACGTAAGAGAGCACAGCCGCCAAAATAACGTCACACGTGGGAACCGTATGCGCGATCGTGTGAGAAGTTGCGGCATCTATATATAGGTTAGGGCGCGCGAGGTCGCTTGCGAGAGACGCCACGGGACGGAGTCACCTAGCGGCGGCGCGACAAACCTTCGCCGCGGCTAGACCGTTGAGACTTTATTCTCGAGTAGGGTAATTATGCCGTATGAGGACTTTTCCGAAAACAGACGAGATTTTTTTTTCTCGCCATTATGTTTATTTCATTATAGTAAGTGATATTCCGTCGGAGGAGGCTGACATTTCCCATTAATTCCATCCGTTATGGGGTTTTGAAGTTTCCAGAAACATGTAATATTTCGACGCCTCGCTAAACAGCTACGTGTTTCCTTATAGATAGTGCATTATGAAGGTAACGATGCATATGTTTTGATTTCATGACCACAGCTGTCCTGTTTCCCCATCGACTTATGGAATTAATGGGAATCCCCATAACTTATGGAATTAATGGGAAATGTCAGCCTCCCCCGACGCAATATCACTCAATATATTTTCCAGTTGACGGTGAAAAAAATGTCCCCGAGTAGAAATTGTGCTAGCTTGTCTAAGTTACGACCTAGTAACTGGCTCGACCAATTGAGCTCATACGAACTGACCAATGGTTGACTCGCTATGAGCTAGTAAAATATTGTGAATGTTTTGTTATCCAGCCCTTGTCTAGCCACTGCCGAGCCGATCTTGGTTACAAATGACAGTGTGGTTATGTCACTACGTGTAGTTCCATCGAGCGATTGGCTCATGGCTGGCTAAGCAACTTGAGTTACAGATGGCGTTGGGAGTGCAAAAATTCTCGAGTAGGTATCTCGCCATGACGTAGCCATCTAACTGCGGCTATGCACCCCTTGGCTCGTCACTGCCCAGCCGATTTTGGTCACATACACGGTCTTCCATACAGGTCTGGAAACGAAACCAGATTTGAATGGAGTCGTGAGACAGCGTTACGAGCTTCACTTTTCATTCCGCTCGCCGCCACCGCCGTCGCTACTATCGGCGAGTACCTCCCACCCACGGTTCTGTGATCTCTCCCTTCGCCCCTTGCCTTATCTTAGACCGTGCCCCGTGCCATTTATTACTCCATTTTTTACTACAACGTTCTCGATAACCTCTGTTCGCGTCAACGTGCATATGTAGTTTGAAAAATATTCATAAAGCTGGCAAAGGTGGACCGTTGTTTCAGGGCTTTCTAAACTGACGAACCAATAAAGGTATTTGTCTATTCAACATTTCATGTGTTGCGTATTTTTTTCCTTTCCTCATCGAAAGAAACTCGGAATAAAATTCGAATAAAAATCCATTTCACTCGAAAAAGGTAAGTATTTTTATTTATTTTTAAAAAATTTATATTGGTCTTCTTCCAGCCATACAGGATCTTCCCCTTTTTACAAGCCCCACTTCTATTCTCTTCCATAATTCCCCGTCCTTATTCCACAATTCTTTTTCATCTACCTCTATTCTCCCTTCGCCCCCCACGAAAAAGGTAATGTGCATTTCGGATCATCGAGAAGAGTGAGAGAGACGGACGGAAGCTGTTCTGTCCTTGTCGCACACGTACACGCCGATGGCAGTGCCACGTAGTGGCGAAAATTGGAAACAAACATGGGTTCGTTAACTGTGCCTACCCCCACCACGGTCGTTTCCAGACCTGTATATAAGACCGTGGTCACATATGACAAAGTGTGGTTATGTGACCACGTGTAGTTCCATCGAGCGATTGGCTCATGGCTGGCTAAGCAACTCGAGTTACAGATGGCGTTGCGAATGCAAAAATTCTCAACAATTCAAGTAGGAATCTCGCGATGACCTAGCCAACACTTGCCAACTGCGGCCGCACCAGCCGGAATAAATGATCGGACAAATACAATTTAAGGTTAGGTTATTCTATGCGATTATCGCTCTCAATGCGAACGCAATTCAGTCACTGATCCCATAATGTTATTTACATTTGTTAATGCACCCATTTTTTAATAATCTAACATTGTGTAGTATCACATATGCAGACGATACGAAAATTCAGAAATTAAACAAGTAGAACTGGCTCAGTGGACAACGTCGCAACTCATCACCCAGAGGTCCCGGGATCGAAACCACGTTACTGCGTAAGCGTTCATCTGAGATAATTTAAAATTAAACCATTAATATATTTACAGCATAAATATCATAATCCTAATTAAGGGGCCAGTCGACTTTGAAAATTTCAAAAAATCGAAAGCAAGCAAGACTTGAAGATATCGACGATGATGAGCAATCAGAAGGGATTTTGTACGGTGCAGGAATTGCCGATTGAGTTTAGATAAGAGTTTTTCATAGTATAAACTTCAAAAGCGTTTTTCTCGAAACAACGTTTTCATAATCTAGCTCCATCGTATCTTTAAAACTAATAAACTGATTCTCTTGAAATTTGAACCAAATATTGTAAACATGATTCGCAACAAGATGACCCTCGATGGTTTTAAAATTTTGATTTTTACTCTTTTTTTTGCGAAAAACTGCGAAAAAACGCGTTTTTTAATACTTTTTTTCGTTTTTCATCTGCTATTTTTTATTTTTTGATAAAACATTGTATCCGAGGGTCATTTTGTACCTGGTGTCATACTAAACCTAATGGACTTTGATTTTTTCTTTTAGACAAGCTGTTGCCGCGTTGTGATGGAGCTACCTAACCCACCTATTTTTGAAGCGTCACGTTAAACTATAGTTTTTGTACTTAAAAATGAATAAAAATCAATATAATTTTTTGTATATGTATTTTAAGACTTTGTTTATCAAGCCCAAGAACTTTTATATTTATATCTTTTATGAAATCCTAAAAAAATCGCGAAAATAGCCTTTTTTCGTGGCTCCAAAGTGGACTGGCCCCTTAATGAACAACGAAGAATATCGTGAAAGGGTACAATGATGTAAATAAAGTGCAAAAAAATCACAAATATATATATATATGTATATATAGCCGCAAATTTTTTTTTATCCGTCGCCACCTAAATTTTCGTTCCCAGTTACTAGCTGAAAAAACTAGGTCATGGCTAGGTCAGAAATATTATACAGCCGTGAGATATTTCTTTCCATGTAGTGACCATCCATTTTTTTGTGGGTGATCAATAGCTAAGACGGCTGGCCAATGGCGACTCGACACATAACTTCACTAGCTTGTGGCTAGGCGGTGATGAATTACATTTTCCACTCGGGTACATTTAATTAATATTCGCTGATTGGTCGTTCATACAGAGAGCAATCGATCACTGAATTCTGCTCAAATCGATTAATTTTAATTAAATCGATAATTGTTGAAAAAAATTCAATTTACGTGCAAGTATGTATTTTATTGTAAATATTTCTTTCATGAAGCGGTTGAATTTTGTTTTCCCTACGCTGCCGACATAAATAAGAAGATGGATAAGAAAAATAATGGTAAATAAGAGAAGAGGAAAAACGGCTGGCCGGCGATAGAATTGAAAAGAAATCTTTAAAACTGGATCACGATAGGAGAGCCGTCGATCATATTTCTCTCATCCAATTTATCGTTTGCATTTTTATACGTGTAACAGATGCAGCTGCGTTCGCTAAGTCTCTTTGCTCGTTCATATCTGTAGGTTAGCGATTCATTATATTAGCGATAAAGCTTGAAGAATTATTGCACTTTCGAGCTTACTATACGTCCGTTTCGATAACGTATGGAGCTCCGATAGTTCGCGCGCCCTGTGCAAGCTTAGTTATATATGAGAAATGACCTTTTTTTTTGTTAAATCGCCAACGAAAAACAGACAAAAAGAAAAACAATGTAAAGTTACCGCAACAATTAATAAACGTCGCGATACGTTCGAGCGATAAACAAAATCGTGTAACAATAATTCACGACACATGTAAGTGATAAACATTTGCAAGTACGTGATAAAACAACGAATTAATAGATCTGAAATAGGTACCAATAGGAGGAATATGGACAAAGTGTCATGTAAACATCGGAAAAGGTGTTTCGAAACTCGGTCACCTGTTTCGTGATACCTGCAATAAAAGACGACTTGTTTTATTAGAAGAAATAACAAAAATCGTCGAGTCGGGGGAAGAGGGGGGGGGGGGGGGTAGACATATCGCGAGGGCAAGTTTCATCGTGATGTGAAAGAAACGGACGGCTTCCGGTCGCGGTTGCGAAATATGTGGTGGCGAACGTCATTCGGCCTCAAAATTACACGTCAGGTGTCCGTATTCACGCGTCTCGAGCTGGTCGCTCACCCAAACGCTTTGCAAAAGCTTCTCTTCTCTCTGTAGTGGGAGGAAGTTCGGTGTGAAAGACGAGGACGCGTTGTGGCTCGGGAAACGAACGTCGCGAGGACACGGAACAGACGTTGGGATCAGGTAGAAGAGTTTGAACGGCTGCAAAAACGCAAACGACCACGGCAATGGAGAACGGAATTGCCTTGGAGCCGGTGGAACCGGAAAATAACAAAATTTCAAAAGACGTCACGAATGAATAGTGAAAAACGAGTAGTCGATGGTAGATCTGGCCGTTTTCCGAGTTTGCCATTACTTGGATGGGTGACCGCTCGTTCAGGTGGGATACTGGCCGTTGGTTTCAGGCATCGAGAAATCCCTGCCGAAAAGTCGAATCGCGAAGTCGATACTTCTTTATCGACACGAATTTTGCGCATTTTCCCTGTGCCCTCTTGGCACCGCGACTGCACATAGGAATGTCGAATGCCCGTTGAAGGACACTACGATGATTTTGCCGAGTCTGCGATGAACGATCCACGGTGGTCTTGCGTGAAAATGATCTTTACCGACACCGGCTTTCGGCAATTTCTCCGTGCCCTCCTGTGCCGGCCTCACGAACGAGACGGTCGCAGCCAGCGGTACGGAATGCCTCTCGATGTATTGTAAAACTTATTTGAAAAAAGGGCTTTATCGACACGAGATTATCGCAGTTTCCCCGTGCCCTCGTGTGCCCTCCGAGACTGTAAAAAAATTTCTCCATTTTTTTCCCTTACTCCAAAATTCTATTAGGTACTCAAACCTGAAAAATTGAAAATCATCTTTACCGACACCTCTTTTCGGCAATTTCTCCGTGCCCTCCTGTGCCAGCCTCACGAAAGAGACGGTCGCAGCCAACGGTACGTAATGCCTCTCGATGTATTATAAAACTTATTTGAAAAAAGCGCTTCATCGACACGAGATTATCGCAGTTTCCCCGTGCCCTCTTGTGCCCTCCGAGAATGTAAAAAAAATTCTCCATTTTTCCCCTTACTCCAAAATTCTATTAGGTACTCAAACCTGAAAAATTGAAAATCATCTTTACCGACACCGGTTTTCGGCAATTTCTCCGTGCCCTCCTGTGCCGGCCTCACGAACGAGACGGTCGCAGCCAGCGGTACGGAATGCCTCTCGATATATTGTAAAACTTATTTGAAAAAAGGGCTTCATCGATACGAGATTATCGCAGTTTCCCCGTGCCCTCATGTGCCCTCCGAGACTGTAAAAAAATTTCTCCATTTTTTCCCCTTACTCCAAAATTCTAGTAGATACTCAAACCTGAAAAATTGAAAAGGCTGGACAGCGTAGTTTCGCGGAAAAACATTCCAAAATTGTCCAATTCCAAAATTGTCGCGCGCGTCAAAGGGGCGCGGATATAAGGAGATATAAATATAAGTGTGTTCGCGCACACAAACGTCGGTGTTACTGTCTCGGTTTTTGACGAGAATTCGCGTTCCGTGCTGTGAAAGGGTCTGCGTGTCGGACGTCAGCCGGAAATGAGTAAAAGCAGACATTCGTGTATATACAAGTATATGCACGATACACGCGCATACGAAGAAGAGCAAAGTGACGTAGATTTCGACACGGCCTTTCGCGCTTTCCCAGGAGTATGTATTCGACGTGAAATCGAGCCGACTATGACCATCGCCGTTACATCTTTACCCCCTCTCCCTTTTAATACTGAGCCACTTGGAAATGTCGCTGCACACCAAGTGTCAAAAAAAAAAAAAACGTTCATGTCTATAAAATGTCAATATTCGATTAATTCATTCCTAAATGAATTATAATAAATTATTATTTTTAAACATGAAAAAAACATTGACTTTCTCTTTAATAAATAAAAGAATAATAAACGAGCGCGTTTCTTCCCCGACGTTTTTTTTTCTGCGTTTCTCATTTCATGGCTCTTTTGCTTACCGCGGATTCCACGGGGAATAAACCATCGAATGAGACGCGAGTGATATATTCGCGCTATATAACTGCCGCCCGGGCCTCGTATTGTGGGCTGCAATATTCTGCAGGCTGTGTATCGCTCAGGTCTGATGGGAATTATCCGGATGCAGCTGCGACCCAGTCCTCCGTGGTATTACCCCATTTAATTCAGATGCTTCGATGATTTCGTTTGTTAGTTCAACACATATACACGCGTATGCACCCATACACGTGTAACTGCATATCAAGAGGGATGAGACGTGCCAAAAATAGAAATGTACTTATTTTTCGTATTATTATTATTTTTAATAATATTATATACCTTCTCATAATATAAATAATATAATAATAGCAGCATAATAGTAATCATATATTGATACACTAATATATTATTATATATTATTATATTATTGAATAATAATAATAATATAATAATAGTGACCATTATTCCTATTATTATATTTATTATTATATAGAATACTTATTTAATATTATATCATTATATTACCACTATAATTATTATATACTATCATGATACTATTATGATTATTATACATAGAAATATTCTTGACATGGTGAAAATAGGTCATCATACGAAATCAATTTCAACCATATACTCGACGCCAATTTTTTCTCCATATATACATATTAAAATTGCACTATTTCAAACCCTCGTCAAAATAAATCGGGGATGACGGACAGATGGCTCGGCATTTTCCAACACAATATGTATATATATACGTATAGAAATTTCAGGTAAGACCGGCAGGTCCCTGACCCTTACCATCTCGAATTTACAGTCCAGATTTTTTCCCCATTCTCGCAGGAAGCCCAAGAATATCGTTTTCCACCATTCTTTTTATTTTTCCAATGACCAAATGCGCGTCTTCTTCAACGAAATTTCGCTCGTAACAGAACAACGAAATTTGTAAAGCATGAGAGGACATAAAAATCAGTGAGAATAAAGAAAAAAAAATAGAAATACACATCAACGAACTTTTCCTAACCGAAACAACTATCGTAACCGTCCCCCTTAATTTAGGTGCTTCGGAAAGTAACACTAACTTCCTGTTTAATGCCAATAAAAATGTATCTATTGAAATATGTAGTATTGAAAAAATGGCGGGGAAGGGATAGGGGTGCGGATAAAATTTTATGCCCCTTTAGGATGGTACAAACAGTGGGGATGGAAAAAAATGGGCCAGAGTATGAGGGTGAGAATCCTGTCGATTTGGGCTGTAATGCATCATGTATATTGTAAATGTGTTGTGATGAATATGAGAATCGATATATATATATATATATATATATATATATATATATATATATATCGATTCTCATGAGGTCGAAGCTACGGTGTGAAATTGAGGGAAAATCCTTCCTCGTGTATGGTAAAATGCATGCTGCTGTGCCGCGGAGCTGCTTTGGAAAATGCCGAAGCTCATCGAGATTTGGAGGGGCAGGGGGGGGGGGTGAAAATGAGGGGGGCCGAGAGAGGTTAGGCATTCGAGGACCGCGTTCCGCACCGGCACGCTTTTCAATTTCTGATATCTATACCCGTCGTATTGCGCCATCACTCTACAAAAAGGACACGACGTTAAATGCGATTTGTTGAGCGGGACACTCGGGCGAGGGAGGGAGAGTTTGTACTTGCGCGTGAAATCGAAAATCTCGTCCCAGCTGCGCGCTAAACAGCCCGCAAATAATCGATATCGACGTCTCTCAGCGATCGAGTGGATTTGTATACTTTTTTTTTTTTCGATCGAATGTTACTGTAAGACGAGGAAAATATTCCAAAAAGATTGAGATTGGTGGGGATATGATTTTCGTCCTGGCTAGGAAAGGTGTTGGGGATTTTTTGACAGTGCATTCGTGAGGATTACGAGGGAGGAGATTTTGCAGTAACACTCGTGAGGACTCGAGTGCGTTGCCTAATGTCACCATAGTGGACCTGGAAAGCCTCAGTCGCCAGGCCCACGAAGAATTCTAAGAACAGAGATGTTTGATGGGATATTTTTCTCAAAAGACTGGGAACATGCGTGAAGTCTGTTGACATTTTAGAATCCAAGTGGTGGGATTGCATCGAGTGATTTATACTGCCTCTCAAGAGTTTGGACACACCAGTCGATATTTCTTGGCACACTAAAAGTCACATAACTTCGTCAAAAAAGAGGATAACCAAATTTACCGAACGGCGTTTTGAAGGGAATAAATTCAGCTTTGTTTTGCTTTTTGCAATATTTTTTATGATTTTTTTTCGACCCGATACGCACTTTTGAACGTGACTATTTTTCGCCTTTTTTTTCAACCATCGAGAATTAGGCGCATGACTTATGGAAGAAAAATATTGTGTTTATCCATGATAAACTTGAACGGGGTAGGAGGAGCTCCATTTTCGTTTTTTTATGTTTCGTACGATTTTTTTTCGTAAAGTTATTTCACTTTTGGCTAAAAAGACAAACTTTGGAAAATGCAACGTAACTCAAGAACTATAGGGTTTAAGAGGAAATGTCAGAGATGTAACAAGTTGCGTAAGTTTATACTGGTTCGCCTGCATTTTTTTTTTTCAATTTTTTCCTCTGAGATTTTTTTTGTCTACTTTCGCTTGAAACGCTGATGAGTAGGATGGCTTAACTCGAAAAGTATGGCGTTTATAAGGTCGCTTAAATTCGCTTACATTTTTCCAGAATTTTTTCTGATATTTTTTTGGCCGAGACTCGACTGAACAATTGATTGGCGTATCTCGATAACTATTGAGTTAGAGACAAAATATCAAGAGGGGAAAATGTTGCAGTGTTTGGGTTCGAATACGTTGAAATCTTTCAATTTTTTTTTCCAATGTTTTAAAAGCACCTGGACGACCTGCAAAAATTCTAAACATATTTAAGCGGATTTAAAATAAAAAATTAAAAAAGTTTCTCCTCCTGATATTTTGTTATAAACGCCATACTTTTCGAGTTAAGCCATCCTACACATCAGAGTTTCAAGCGGAAATAATCCAAAAAAATCTCAGAGGACAGATTTGAAAAAATTCCAGGCGATCCAGTATAAACTTACGCAACTTTGTACATCTTTAACATTTGCTCTTAAAGCCGATAGTTCTTGAGTTACGTTGCATTTTCCAAAAATTGTCTTTTTTAGCCAAAAATTAAATAACTTTGCGAAAAAAATCGTACGAAACTTAAAAAAAAACGAAAATGGAACTCCTGCTACCCCGTTCAAGTTTATCATGGATAAACATGACACATTTTTTTCCCATAAGTTATGCACCTAATTCTCGATCGTCGAAAAAAGCCGAAAAAGAGTCACGTACAAATGATGACCGTGTCGCAACGTGTCATCAGTCGAGACGCAATGACGAAGCGCCATTAGCAGAGCCTGACACGAGCCAAGCCTCCCCCGCATGAATAAACGAGGGAGAAGGCCTCTTCATCCTCAATTCGTCATATCTTCGAGCTGTGCCACCCGCCAGAAGAAGGCGAAGAAGGGTTATTGTATTTTGGCTGGAATGCAATTTGTGTTCGTCCAATTTTCATAGTTCTCTTCGTGGAGCCGAGTGCGACGAGTCTCGAAACGGAATATCTGAAATGACGCTTCCTTGATCCATTCTGACCCGGGTCCAGGAGTCTATATGATCATGATTCATCGAAAATTCCTCCTTTCCCCTTTGCGGCGTATCTATAATTGATCTTGGTGGCTATGCAGCTATTATTCACTATCCCGGCCGTTTCTAACCACGAATATTCACGTCAAAGAGTTGATGTATCGATAGATTGGTGCACAACACCACCACGTGCATCAAGCTAGAGACCGGGAAAACGCAGCCACCACAGCGTCATGGTCACGAGGTGTGATCTGTAAGCCCCTCGAGACCCGCCGTAGCTGTGCATCCCCCGTTTGTTTGCCCACTGTCCTGGATGGATGACGTTCCACAGGAGATAAATCGATCGGACCCTCCACCTTAAGCGACCACTTGGAGCGCTCGCACTACTACGACTATCCGAAGCTCATCCAGCTGGGCCACAATTGCCCACGAGCAATTGTCGCTAGATGTCTTCAAAGAGCTCTGGCTACCGCAAGCGGGATTACGAAGAGTCAGCTGAGGCTGAGTAAGACGTCACAGGTGGTCGAAGAAGTCTCTGTTTGAGTTGACGGCACTAAAAGTCACCTTCGATCTCTGAGACCATCAAGGACAACCTCATCCAAAGTCATCCGTGATCTTTTACAAGCC
This sequence comes from Ophion obscuratus, assembly GCA_964007375.1. Taxonomy (NCBI): domain Eukaryota; kingdom Metazoa; phylum Arthropoda; class Insecta; order Hymenoptera; family Ichneumonidae; genus Ophion; species Ophion obscuratus. The sequence goes on from OZ023318.1 coordinate 1,936,710, forward strand.
ATCAAGGATCGGAATCAGTGGTTATGGAGGTTGAGCTTCGATTTCCTCAAAAACCCTGCTTTCCACAATTCTACCTCAGCCTTGGTACGAGAAGTTCGTTAAATTCGAAGGGAGGCTCACGAAAAGCATAAAAAGTTGGAAATCAAGTGAGGCCTAGCCTTGTTCCAACCGTGAGTGGTATGGATCGACCGCAAACGGACTTTCCAGCCGCGAAAGGATGGCCATCGGTGCGTTATTAGCTCGGCTATATTGAACGATCCATTGGATACGGAGGGTGGGCGCGATAGGCCGTTTCCGAGGCATACATTCCCCCCATCGCGAGAGAGAGAGAGGCCTGTAATCAGTAGCGCCGATAAAATTATATTCCAGCACCTGGATACATCTAATCCTTCATCACGTTCCCTTTAGCCGGTGAGTTTGGAATTACAGTGAACTCGGCGGTATACGCGTGTAGCCTCTGCGATGGTCTCTTTTTCTCTCAAAATTGAGGTTCTCCTCTTTCTGCCGGATCGCAGGAAATATGAACACGAGAAACGTACGAACCCAAGCAGTCATTGCCAACTCGCCCATTTATATGGGGGAATTATTCCGATGGTGGCTGTTCTTCCACATGGCAACTGAAGTTCCAAACTTGAAATGACTGGAGGGCCTCCTTATGTTCATCCAGGTAGAGCGATACCGAAACAAGACGTCTGCAGCTCAACGTTGACGAGTCACCCAATACGGCATGATCACTGATTCCCCAGTAGCCGCCATATCAGTTGGAAGTTAACTTATTCGCGTATTGATAGTTGGCAATTCGAAGAAGACCCGAAATGCCGGAACATGAAACTTCGGAGACATCCAGCTACACCCTTTGGTGGCGACGACGTATTCTCGATATGGCGTGGGGGAAAAACTTTAACCGGGCAGGATACTTTTTAATCCAATTATCATATAGGAAGGAACATAAAATAAGCATATGGCAACAAAAAATACTACCAGATTTTCGTTAATCAACACTTTTGTATTTTTTTATTTTCCACGCCGTGTCACCCATATGAGCTCCATGTGAGCAGAACATAGTTACGTCACGCCATGCCACCAATATGAGGTCCATAGGAGCACTACAATTTTATCACGCCATGACACCCATATGAGCCCCATATGCGCTCACTTATTGTTGGATATTCGTGAGCCGATTTGGCTACTGCTGATGGATTGGCTGCGTGCATACTCGCGTGAGAATAACTTAGCTTCATTTGGATTTGTTATTGTGAATCATCATGTGATGCAAATATGACGTGAAGTTGAGCACTCGTAAGGGACACATAGCTGTGTGATTTTCTATGCCTCATAGAAGATCTTCATATAATGCCAATATGATCTACATGTACATCTGCGTGAGTGTCTTGACAGCCGGTCTTTCCAGCTTGTTCATGGCTGATGTTTTCGCGTGTTACCCAAAAAGCGGTCCTGCAGCTAAATCCTCGGCGAGCCATCGCTCTGTCTCTGTCTCTCTCGGTCTTTCTGGTCACTCGGCTCGATGTGGCCCCAGATGAGTGGGCCAGGTCCGTCAAACTTCTCCGAGCGTTACGTAAGATACCGTAAGGCTTCGATGCTTTTAACGTTGGGGAACTCTGAAGAGAGAGAAGAAGAAGAAGAGGGAAGCCAGAAACGGCGTAGTTCGGTATACCAAGCTCGAAGGTATTTGTGCCTCACCAGCTGTCTTGATTCCAAGCAGTGATTCTCGGCTCGGAACGCCCGTGGGCTTTTCGGTCGGACAAGACTTGGAAATGGCAAGAAAATATTCTTGGCACTTTGATACAGACGGTATTACACAATGCATGTTCTTCTTGAATGCCAATCGGCATTTTAGAATCACATGAGGTAGTTTAGGGAGATACCTACATATTGTGGTGATCATTTTTTGGATCATAAATGCCTTGAATGTCAATCGGCATTTTAGGATCACATGAGGTAGTCTAGGGAGATACCTAGATATTGTGGTGATCAGTTTTTTGGATCATAAACCCAACCATGCCGTCATGGGAGCAACGCTCCTTGGGATGCAGACATCTTGGACTGCTGGTTCATTCTGAGCATGGTTGCTACGGAATTGGATCCTGATGGACGTTTGCAGATATTGTTGATCCGAAGTCATCTCGAGGTTGGAGGTCTAGCAAGTCATTACATCAGCAACCAAAATGGGTGATGGACACTTGTGGGATTCGTTCATCCAAAGTCATCTAATAGTTGAAAGTCCCGCAGGAGTAAGCATCATCAACGAAACTGGGTATGCGCAAAGACATAAAACATCCAGCGCGTGCCTCGTTGGCTTCTTTATTTCCTATTCCATCCACATTGGGGCGGAAGACCTAGCAGGCAGTCACTTTGGTTATACATGCAAAGCTTTGCCTCATAAGTGGAAGTGTAAGTACTCTGCGCTCGGATCTCTCGCCCACGGTACATGCTCCAACGAACAGTCCAGGAAAACGTGCATTTCCGGCGAGAGAGAAGGAGGATCGCGAGGATAAGAGAGGCAGAAAGAGAGCGAAAGAGTGCCTGCTTTGTGTACCGTTGTGCCCTGTAATATCGTCCGCAATTTACCAACCAGCTCCGTGTCTCCTTTCGTTTTCGCACACACACACGCGCAAGTGCTCGTACACTTTTCGTTTTTCGTTCCCTCCGCAGGACTCCGCTGGTTGCAGCGTCGCCCAGTTATACCTGCATTATTCGTACATCGAAACAACTGCGATCGTCAGTGGGGGGGGACATTGAACTCATTGTAAAACGAAGGACCCTTCGTGAAAGGAGACTGGCAATTGTTTTCAACGAAACTCTGTCAAAACTGGCAATCAAAAAAAAAGGACGAAATTAATTCCTGTTTCTGACAATTGGGCTATTGATTTATACGTGGGACGACACAGTTTTTCCGTTGTTTGTCGTTGATCGTAAATCACAGTTGACCGTAAGTTATCCGTTATCCGATATTCCATCGAAGCCACAGCTCGCAAGCGTTGGATCTCCAGCGAATGAGGGTCTCTCTACCTCTTTTTCCATCCTCTTCCAACTGCCCCATCTCTCTCTCTCTCGCTCTCTGTGTTTTTCTCTTTCTGACTCGAGCTAGGCTCGTTCAGGCGAAGAGTATGTTCGCCTCTCGAAGGTGGAAGAGCTGGAGGAGGGCTGCGCGCGGTTGGGTTAGCTTGGAGCAGTAAACTTGGCATATGGTGCGCGGCGAAACAGGACCTCTGCCAGGACGTTATTCACCGGCAGCCCCGAACCGATGACCATCAGACACACGCACACACACACCTTTCGCCCGTACGTGGGCGAAGGGAAAGCCCTGCGCACACGTACATAGCCAAGAACAAGTCCTACGCTACCGCAAGAGCCATAGGAGAGCTAGCCACACCAAAACAACTGCGAGACCGTGTAATTATGGGTTTGGAAAATGAAGGAACTGGGAGAACCTTCGGAAGAGGATATCGACGCGCCGGCCGTTCTTATACCCAAACGCCCTCGATGCTAGAAATACTTTTTTCTTCAATATACAGCCGGTCTTCTGTAGCTAGGCTGAATACTAATGCCGTAGAATTTTACGTGATATCCATCCGAGGCAGAACCTGATCATCTTCGGAGGAGAGTAACGTTGCTAGCACGGTTCGAATCAACCGATTTCCTTTAACGTAGCACTTGCGCATTCTTGCGGTTGAACTTCCAGCTCAGTAGCTACCACGTAGTTGATTCAATTGCTGGTGATTACTATTCCAAGTACTTGATAGGTGACTAATGAGCTGATAGCGCCTTTATGGTTTTCTGATCAGGTCATCATGGTCTGGATCAGTCGATTTCCCTCGAAGTAGCACTTGCGCATTCTTGCGGTTGAACTTCCAGCTCAGTAGCTACCATGTAATTGATCCAATCGCTGGTAACTACTATTCTAAGTACTTCATAAGTGTCCAATGCGCTGATAGCGCTGTTATGGTTTTCTGATCACGTCATCATGATCTGGATCAGCCGATTTCCCTCAAAGTAGCACGTACGCATTTTTGAGGTTGAACTTCCAGCTCAGTAGCTACCACGTAGTTGATCTAATTGCTGGTGATTACTATTCCAAGTACTTCATAGGTGTCTAATGAGCCGATAGCGCCGTTGTGATGTTCTCATCGCGACATCGTGGTCTGGTTCAACCGATTTCTCTCGAAGTAACACTTACGCATATCTTAGGTTGAACTTCCAGCTCCGTAACTACGACATAGTTGATCCAGTCGCTTTTGACTAACGTTTCGAGTACTTGATAGATGCCTAATAAGCTGATAGCGTCGTTGTGGTGTTCCAATTGCGTCATCATGGTCTGGATCAGCCGATTTCCCTCGAAGTAGCACGTACGCATTCTTGTGGTTGAACTTCCAGCTTAGTAGCTACCACGTGGTCGACCTACTTGCTGGTGATTACTATTCCAAGTACTTTATAGGTGTCTAATGAGCCGATAGCGCCGTTGTGATGTTCTCATCGCGACATCGTGGTCCGGATCAACCGATTTCCCGCATAGTAGCACGTACGCATTCTTGGTGTTGAACTTCAACATCAAGTTGAACTTCATCACTTCACTACGGCATAGCTGATTATTAATATTCCGAGTACTTGATAGATGTCTAATAAGCTGATATCACTGCTATGGTATTTCGATCACGTCACCATGGTCTTTATCAGCCGATTTTCTTTGAAGATGAACCTGCGCATTCTTACGGTTGAACTTCCAGCACTGTTCCTATGACGTAGTTGATTCAGCCCCTTATGGTTACCATTCCAAGTACTTGACGAAAGTTCAATGAGCTGATAGTTTCTTCATGATATTCCAACGATGCCGCATCGGTCCAAGTCCCCGTCCAGTTGGATCTGGTCGCAACACTTGATCCAGGATCGGCGTTCTGCAGGTCATCATCCCACCAACACTTTGCTGTTAAGGCACTTCGTGGGCCTCATACAACGATGGCAAACCCCGCCGAACTTCTCGACTGTTTGATTGCGCATCCGGATTATCCTTGTTCACCCTTAACGAAATCTAAAAAGCTTAGTAGTACACCAAAGCCCCCAACAGCCTCACCGAGGAAATCGCCAGATGGGAAACGTTCCTGTTCCAGGAGCTGTTGGATCGCGAATCGATTGTACGTTGAGCCAGGCCCTTTCAGTGACAATCTTCAAGGGCTCCGAGCCAAACAAGGATCTGCTTTACCGGCGAGTCTTCTAGTGTTCAGCGTACACGTCAGGCTGTTGGGGTAGCAGGCAACAGTGATTCAATGTGGTCACTCGTCTATGAGGAAAGGACGAGACGGGAAAATCTTTTTCTCTCCTGGGACAATGGAGGTGTGGATGTGTCGAGTGGCTGAATGGCCTACGGGCCCAACGTTTCGCGGGGACAAGTAAGAGATGCATAGGTACATACGGCGAGTGGCGTACAATATGCTCAGTTGAAGAAAAACAGATAAATTCTCGATTCTCAATAGCCCAGAAATGAATGAGTGCGATCAAATGTGCCTGGCGTTGATAGCCGGACAATAGGAATGAAGTCAGTTTGGGGTATGTCGCGGGACTGTCCGAGGGGAGAGTAGGCGAATACGGGAGGGGTTCTCAAAGAGGGGGGGGGGGGGAGGGATACTTTGGGGCATTTCACGCTTCTAATAGAGGGGTATCAAGACGCGGCGGGCTACAGCCTACCCAGGGTCATTTTCACAACCGGACATCAGGATCTTTGGGTGTCCTGTGGCTCGCTCCGTACAATTTATGAGTTTGTTAAACTTCACGCCGCTTTTGGACGCTACTCCGTGCCAAAGAGGGACGAAAAAGTGAAAAAGATGAGGTCCCCGAGTAAATTTGTGTGCGAGGACAAAGTGCTGCCAGGATGTTTGGTGCTTTTCCACTAAACTCGGTGCTCATTGTAACGTTGGCTCGAAGCAAACGTTTCCAGCGGGTCATCATCCCAGGATGTTCTCTACTACCTTCCCCCCCATTGCGGTGCTCTGCAACGTTCTGATACGCGTTACGAGGGAAGAAAGTTCAATCGGACTCGCTACTCGGCGGGACGTCGGCGTTGCTTTACTTTTACTTTCTCTCCTTTTATTCGGCCCGAGTCCGGTGATTTGTGCGCCGTCTACAACGGGGAATCCCTCCTCAATGGACGGATTCACGCACGAATAATGCCAAGTGCGACGGGTATAAACAAATATAATAACCATCATTTTCGTTTCGTTCACGCTATTCTCGTTCGGGCGCACTCGAAATTGCGCGAGGCCGTATCTTTCTTTGATGCTTACTTTTTTGAAGAAATAAATCCTCGCTTACAGAAATTTGTAAGGTCAGAATGAACTTTGCCACTGCGCAGACTGTGGATGGAGAATGTGGGGAGTGACTTACGTATATGGTGTTTGCGAAAGAGGAAATGTGTAAGTTTCATTTGTGGCTTTGAAAATTATTGTTCAAACGATTGATGAATTTATTACTGGTAATTTATGGCTTTCGAGATGATTATTTTAATTATTGTTGATTTCGTTTCTGGTAATTTATGGCTTTCGAAATTATGGTTCGAATGATAATTGATTTTATTACTCGTCATTTATGGCTTAAAATTATTATTGATTTTATTGTTGGTCATTTGTGGCTTTTAAAATGATTATTCAGATTATTATTGATTTTATTACTGGTAATTTATGGTTTTGCAAATTACTATTTGAATTATTATTGATTCCATTACTGGTCACTTATAACTGAAAGTCTTTATTTAAATTATTATTGGTCATTTATTGCTTTTGAAATTACGATTCAAATTATCATTGATTTTATTACTGGTAATGCATGGCTTTGAAAATTTGTATCACTATTACTATTCTATTAATTACAAGTCGAATTGGCTTTGAAAGGCACGTTTTATGTCGAGGAGCTTTTTTCCTCTAAAGTTCAGACTTTACTTATAATAGCACAAAACGGTTTTAATCGATGAAACAATTTCCATAATTTTCGAGGTTCCAAATGGCGAAAATTGGCAATTTCGAAGCTTCGAAATTTTCAATTTTCGCCATTTGGAACATGAGCAACCACTAAATATTCATTGACGGGCTAGAGCTTTCGCGAGGTTGATTTAAAAATTGTAAAGCGTAAAATTCGTAGGCGAGAAGTGGATGAAAAAATCGATTTTTTAGGGAACATTTAAATTTTTGAGAGGCTTGAGCGACCTCTAAATATTTTTTGACCGCTCGCAGCTTTCGCGACAATTCGTTTTTCTTTCTTCAATGAAGGTAACTGGATGGTGATAAAAAAAAAAAATAGAGCTCAAATTTGTGCCACCCATATACAGTGGGTAAAAAAAAATACTTGTACATCACATACGAAACTTTTGTTAAGTTGGCTTTATTTGTTTGTTAGTGATTTCCCAAGATTTTTGTAAACAGACATCATGTATATTTAGTATAAGTATATAAGTATTTTGTAAACTTAAGTTATATTAAGTATAAGTATAAGTATATAAGTATTTTGTTAAGTATAAGTTATAAGTATTAAGTATAAGTATATAAGTATTTTGTAAACAGACATCATGTATATTTAGTATAAGTGTATAACCGAACACAGAAACTTAATAAATCATTAAATTTTTTCGTAGGTTAATTTGGAAAAGTCGACGTGTACAAATTCTTTTTTTACCCACTGTAGCTCCATGCTTTCCGCCTCCCCGCCACAGATGCCGCAGTCTCTCCTCCTCAACCCCTTATTTCCTATTTTTCCCAGATTTCCGTGTCACGTACGACGTTATTCTCTGATTTCTTTTTGACCAGCACCCACATAATTGTACACGTGCGAGAAGCAATAGAGTCAGCTATTTTTATTTTTCACCGCAACCAAAAGTATAAGCGTTCGAGATACCTATCACAATTGTATTGCTTCTCACACACCATAAACACGTGTATCACTAGACCAAGGCGAAGACATACTCCTTCCTTGTTCATCGACTGCGTTAAATACCTAAAGCGCTTATTTTCGTGTGACGAACCACTCTGCATGAGAGCGGTAATAAAAATTTCCCGCCCGGAGCCTCGAGCCCTATCATAGGAACGAGCGAAACGACACTTGAAAATTCCAAAATACCCAACTTTTATTGCTCTCAGAAGGGGTCTAACATCTCAAGAACTAGCCAGGAAATGTTCACCTTTCGTATGCCCAAATAAAGAGAGCAACCCACCCCCCTGGCAAGTCAACTCGCTCTTATAAAAACCCCTTGTCACAACGACAAGTTATCTCAGTTTTCAACCAAAATTTTCACGCGTCGTTACGCTGTCCGAAATCCGGGTCTTCTGTAGAAGAGTGTGATTCGGCGTAATTATTAAAGTCAATTTATATTGTTTTATAATCAAAAGGGTCAAACGACCAAATATTTCAAGTACAAATTATTGATATTCCGCGACCAGATCTCTAGAAGATTGTGAGAGTACGCGTGTGTGTTTAAAGAAATATTCAACGAAAGCAAGAATGCGTTATTGTAAAGCCACGACACCGCTCCTGATTGTCAAAGGTATTTATCACATTATAAATTTACTTGGAATGTACCAAATTATCATTTCATCGAGTGTTAATTAAACTATTGTGTGACTCAAGACATTGAAGTCCCTTTATTATCAATTTCCTAAATCCATAAAAGAAACAAGATCTCTCGAGGTCTCACAGCAAACGTTCCCACATAATTATTATCCCGAAGAGCACTCGTGACTCATTAGGGTAGTAATCGGAGTAAAGCGTTTACCGCTCGACGCTTATAACTCTAGAAATATACTTCTTTTCTAAACGGCTTCGGACGTAACATCCGCAGCTAATACGGGCCCACTCTTCCTTCAGGTCCTTCCTCACATCTTTCTCTTCCAATTTTCACTTTCAAGTATTCATATATTTCGTAAAAACTCGACTTGTCCATTTTTATCCAGGCCTTTTGGATATCCTGGTCTATCTTTTTTCGATTGTTTCCTCCATTACCTTTTCAATGTTCCTCATTTGTTCTCCACTCCTGATCATTTCCAGGATCCTGCCGTCGCCTACCTCCTTCATAGCCCCTTTACGTAACGTGTGTATATATACATATATACATATACATATACATATATATATACATATACATATACACATACATACATATATATATATATATATATATATATATATATATATATATATATATATACATATATATATATATATATATATATATATATATTAGGGTGTGCGGAAAAAATCGACATATTTTTTTTCGGTTGCATCCACCAAAAACAGGTGAATTAAGGTAAAAAAAGGTAAAAAAATCCTCGAAGGAGAGCTCAATAAAATTATTTCGAACGGCGCATTGCATTTGAATACTTTCCATAAGAATAACACAGGAAAATATTGGCACTGCTGAACGTCGTAGTAAAAGTCTTCAGAAAAAAATCTCATAATGTCATAAATGTCATTAAGATATTCTGATAGAGAATTGAATTCCCTACAAAAAAAGTTCCTACGAACAATTAGCTCAGAACAACCGTTCAAGTGGTATCGCGGTCTGAAATTTTTTTTTTTATTTAAGCGGCGTGCGCGCCCTAGCACACGCTGCCACCTGGCGGCAGCATGCGGTAGCTCGTAGTGCAAAATCACAAGCTTCACGCTAGCGCCACGAACGGGAAACCCCGACGTTTTCCCCCCAAATCAAGATCTGTCACTGCTACAAAATTTCATTCGTTATTGCGAAGCGAATCCTGTAGTAGGGGAGGCTGCCTCGAAAAAATTAACTAGTCGCTTGTGGTACTTTAACGAGAAAATTGTTGCTTCGTCGTTTTTTGACAATGCTCCGCCGATATGTGTGAAGGCAGAAATGGTACAACTCTGCAATCTCGAGAAAAATCCAAAAATCCTTCCGAGCGAGTAATTGTTAAAAAAAAATGATTGGGAAATGGTGCTGAAAGAAGACATAAGCGATTTCGTTACTTAAGAATCCTTATTTCTTTTCCAGCAATTAAATTTACCTCATGATTTTTTGAGAGTAAATATTGAATTATGGGCGGAAAATTCCACTTATTTGAGTTGCTTAGATTTTTTTAAATCCAAAAGTCGTTAATAACGTAGCCGAACATGGTGTCACTTTGATAGAAGTATATAACGGTTCATTAACAAAAAACGAAGAGCAGCTACAATATTTATTGGGCGTAGTGCAAAATCATCGACAGAAATACCCTAATTGCAACAAACAGACTCTTAAAAAAAAAGGAACGATGATTATCAAGCATTATAATGCCCAAACAAATCATTTTATCTTATTAAACCGAATTAATTCAAGAAAACTTTTCGAAACACGATCAATGATGGACGTCGTTTCTTTTATATTTCTTGTTGTACTTGATTCTTTTTTGTATCAGAGAAATATTTTGAGAACGATTCCATGCAAATTGTATGTTAGAGCAAAACATTCTCTACAAAAAAAAAACCCAAAAAGTTTTTTCGTAACGCGAAAAATTCGATTTTTTACAGTCTTCTGAATTATTTTTTTTCTATCAATTCAATTTCAGACAGCGATTCCACTTGAACGGTTGTTCTGAGCTAATTTTTCGTAAAAACTTTTTTGTTGGAAATTCAATTCTCCATGAGAATATGTTAATGACATCTTTGTGTGATTTTTCCCTGACGAGTTGCACTACCACATTCAGAAATCCCAATATTTTTCTGGGTTATTCTTATGGAAAATATTCAAATGCAATGCGCCGTTTGAAATAATTTTTTTTGAGCTCTCCTTCGAGCATCCTTCATTTGTTACCTTAATTCACCTTTTTTTGGTGGATGCAACAGAAAAAAAAAGTATCGATTTTTTTCCGCACACCCTAATATATATACACACACACACACACACATATATATATGTGTGTGTGTGTGTGTGTGTGTACATATTTCGAAAAAAATCTGAAAAAATTCTCGCGAAATCAACGAAAACCGATTCCACTTTTTGCACTATCTTGACGTTTTCCTTGAATCCTTGTCGTTTTCGCCTTACGCGTTATTTTTCAAATTGTGTCCTTTTTTTTAAATCAAAGTATCTTTAAAAAAGAAGCGTAAAAAAAATTTACAAAAACAAAATTGAATCTTGAGCTTCCTTCTTTATGATTCCTGGCAAAGAAATACTCAAAAAACGGTTTGTCTGTAAACGGGGTCCGGAAAAAAAGTAACGAAAAAGGCCAAAAATGGTTGTTCTCGAAAAAGGGTACTAGTTGTAAAAAAAATTGTACGAAATTTTCGAAAAAAAAAAATGGAACGAAGGTGAATTCTTCCCTTCAAAATGCCGTTTATTGAATTAATTTATGTCAACGAAAGTTATCGGTGAATATTCATTGGATCGACTTCAACATCCATTTTCATCCGCACGAAAAACCTATGATTCCACTTCTGTGTCTTTTTGTGCAATCATTCTCCCATCTTTCCTATAATGACTTTTGCCGATTTTTCGAAGCAATGATTTTTTTTCGGTTTTATGCAATACTATTTTTTTTCAAATTATAAAACGAGCATCTTCTCCGTGTCGTCTCATTTGCGCGACGTCCTACGTACAACGCGCTGCTTATTCAACGAACGTCGTGTCGTGTCGATGTGCGAGCGAGCGAGCGAGCGAGCCTTATCAATAAATTCTATACCCCGCGTGACTCGAGTTTATCGCAGCATTGCGCGCAATATGAAGGTTCTCGACCCCCGCCGGATTATTGGGCTATATAATGCAGTGGAAAAAAAAAAGAAAAAGTAAAAAAGATTTCACGCAGACTCTTTCGTATCACCGGATAATACATTATAAATGGTCAAAAGTGTGCGGTTGATCCTAATGTGCATCGTGCGCGCGGCGATGAGCTTTTATCTCTCGGCGAGTTCGCGTGAATAAATATAAAAAAAAGGCAAAAAAAAAAAAAAGAAAGAAAAGAGGAAGCTGCTGCTGAAAGGCGATAAACGCGATACGAGGGAACACTCGACGCTAGAATGTTCCTGTCTCAATTACATTGCACACATATGTGTATGTATGTTTACGTATTTATCGAATAAAAAATATTATTTTACTTGGTTAAAACTATTATTTGTATTTTTATTATATGTCTCGAAATGTGAATTAAAACGTTTTAAAATTGATTCAACTGGCAACGGAAAATATCAGTACACTTGACGAATTTTTTATTTTGAAGTAATCCAAAAAACGGAGTTTATTAGGTTTGTTACTAATTTTTTTTACTCTGTAGGTGAGCTTGTATTGGTTGGATTTTTTTTTCTATTTTTCTACTCTTAGTTTCGATGAAACAAATATATAAATGTGTATGTTAGAATTTCGTTTTCGGGATGGTTACTGATCAGATAACCTCGAAAAGTGTATTCATATTTTCATTCTATAGTGTGTATACTAGGGTGGACATTTTTTTCCCTTTTTCACACCATCCAATTATCTACTGTAAAAAAAAAAAAATTGTCGCGAAAGCGGCGAGCGATCAAAAAATATTTAGAGGTCGCTTAAGGCAGTATTCTACTTTGAAACCATGAAAAAAAACGCTATTTTCGTGAATTTTTTCTGAGAATACTATTAAAGATATCGATATGGGGTTTAAACTGTTCAATAAATACACTCTTTAAGTACATAAAAAAAAAATTTTTAATGTATTTTATTCATTTTTTGTACACGTAAAATATGTTTAAAGCCAACGCCTCGAAAAGCAGGTACCGTTGCCGTGGTCGTGAAATCTTCCCGACGGATGGTCTGAAACAAAAAAAATCAAATAGTTTCATGTTCAGTATGTCTTCAGGAACCGACCTAACTAGAATATTTTATATACGTGCAAAATTAACAAAATGGCGGCTAAAATACGAAACAAAAAAAATGCGTTTTTTTTGGGTCTTTTTTTGCAATAAAAAAATAGTTCTAATCAAAATTTTAAGTTGATTGTAGTTAGGTCGGTTGGTACACACATATAGAATATGTGTTCCAAATTTCATAAGGATCGGTTCAGTAATTTTTGAGTTATCACGACCACGGTACTTGAAAATGTCGTTTCGAGAAAAACGCGTTTAAAGTTTTGGTGAGTCCGGGCCGCGCGCCGGGTGGGTCACAATAGCGCGCTCAGGTAGGTGCGTTCGAAAGGCGAAAAAGGATAGTTAGACTGCTTGGAACTTTATAAAATTTTGACCGAACATTCTTGAACATATTTACTTTCGAAAAATGTAAAAAAAAAAAAAAAATTTTTTCAAAGTTTCAAAGTAGAATCCTGCCTTAAGCCCTCCAAAATTTAAATATTTATTAAAAAATCGATTTTTTTCGTTCACTTCTCACCCATGAATTTTATGCTTTATCATTTTAAAATTGAGCTCGCAAAAGCTCTACTCAGCCAATGAATATTTAGTGGTCGCTCAAGAGCTTCGAAATTTCCAATTGTCGCAATTTTTTATTCTCTTCTCACTCATATATTTAACACTTTGTAAAATGTTGAAAACAATTAATCCTTTTTTTCTTTAGAAACGGTTTTTTAAAATTACCTCGCATTTTAACGCGATAAAACGGGGGCCTATAATTTTGGGTACAGACAAGAGCTTCGAAGAATTATTTTATGAGAACAAAGATTATAATTTTTGGGTTAGTAGTGTAAAGCAATTTTGAAAAATCTGTTTCTAAAGAATAACGATTGACTGTTTTGATAATTTTACAAAGCGTCACATTTATAAGGGAGAAGAGTGAAAAAAATTGGCGAAAATTGGAAATTTCGAAGCTCTTGAGCGACCTCTAAATATTTTTTGATCGCTCGCAACTTTCGTGAAAAAAAATTTTTCTCTAAAGAAGATAATTAGATGGTGAGAAAGAGGAAAAAAATAGAGTTCAAATTGGTGTCTCCCTAATGTATACACATATACATTTTATAATATATACAATCTATTATTATTAATGAATTAAATTTATTATATACCAAATTGTACATAGTATATACAATTTTTTATTTACCAAATTTTTCGTCGACCAAATAAATTTGAATACTCACTGAGCTATTTAAAAGTCAATAAATAAGAGTACATTTTTAAAACTAATACGCAAAATTTATTAAAGTAATTTTCTAATATTAAAAAATTATATATATATCAAAAACGAAAAATATAAATTAGCTACGCCACATGTTTTGCTCTCACCAGTACTGAGTATTGTATATTCGTTCGTATATTCAATAAAAATTGAAAAAAAAAAAATTCGAAGAAAATACGATACCCCCCAGGTCGTAAAAAATTTATTTTCGAAATTCCGCCATAACCGAATCTTATTATTATTTTTTTTAAAACATAAACCCCATTGTAGAGCAGTCGATCGTACGAGAATTTGGCCCAGGCTATTATACCGTACACCCGTGACTATTTACCGTAGTGAAAAAAAAACTCCAAATTGCGAACGAGCCCCGGATGAACGCCGCGGAGGGGAGAGGCGAAAACCCCGCGGAGTCTTTTTAAAAAACAGCGCTGGGATTTTTCACACACGCGTACACGCATAAGGGAGAATAGTGAATAGTGGAATTTAATATCTTTTTTTTTTTTTACGAAGTAGCTCTTCGTCCCGTCTCTTCGGGGGTGCTCTCTGACGGGCCCAGACACGGGGACCGTGTTTATTTTCGCGTCTAACGCTCTTTTCCCCCTCCCTACTCAACCCCTCCCCCTCTTCCCATCCTAAAGAAAACTACCCTCGTATACGTTTTATGGCGTAACGTCTATTTATGTTTTACACACACCTCGTGCATGAGATATTTTCCTTTTTCATTTTCACGCGCGAGGGCTGCGCGACCTAAATGCAGCGATATATGTATGTATGTGTATATATATATATATATATATATATATATATATATATATATATATATATATATATATGGGAATCCGCGCCATTTTTTGTTGGCGATATTCAACGTTCTAACGCGCTTTAATAGCTCACCGTTTGTGTAGGTAACGTACGAAGGTGTCGAGGAGAAATAAAGAAAAGAAAAGAAAAGAAAAGCTCGTGCCAACGGTATCTGGGTATAACTATTGAAAAATAGGTTTCCTCCTTTTTCTCTCTCTCTCTGTCACTCCCGCAGACCTTTACCCGATATCCGTCATGTCGCACCTTTATTGTCCTTGACGTCCTTAAATCCGTGTCGAATGTCACAGTGAGTGAGAAAAAAACGTAATAATATTTTTCCTACAGCGTCGCGGCTCTATTTTCAAATGTTCGCAATGTCACATACGTTATATATATATGGGGCATTCCATACCAATTCGACCTGGGTCTGACCCTCGACCGCTCAAATCTGGTTCCCGATTTTTCCTATTATTACTCTCACTCTATCAAGCAATTACAATTTTTGTCAGATTTTTCAAAATAAATTTGAGCGCGTCATGAATTTTTGAATCATTTTTTGAACACCTCGATGGCCGTAATCGAAAAATCGGAAAAAAATCCCAAAAATACAGTGTCAGATATGAAAAATTTTGGTGTAAAATTTATAATGTCTGGGCTTTTGGTTCAACCCCTAATTAGGGTTTTTGTCAACCATGATAAAAAAAATGTCGAAAATTACAAAATACACTTTGGAAAAATCGGAGAATTTTTTTTTTAAATCTGGTATTATGCATACAAAATTTCGAGAAAAAGTCTACAGTAAATTGACCTCTGCTTCTTATTTTTTTCATTTTTTGTTGCTCGAAAAGCTAAAAAAAACGGGTCGAAGCAAAAGCCCAGACATTATGAATTTTACACCAACGTTTTTTATATCTGACACTGTATTTTTGGGAATTTTTTCAAATTTTTCGATTACGGCCATCAAGGTTTTCAAAGAAAAATTTAAAAATTCATGACGCGCTCAAATTTATTTTGAAAAATCTGAAAAAAATTGTCATTGCTTGATAGAGTGAGACTAATGATAGGAAAAATCGGGAACCAGATTTGAGGGGTCGAGGGTCAGACCCAGGTCGAATTGGTATGGAGATCCACACATGCTTATATCAATCGAGTGAGAATTTCACCCCCAACCCCTCATTTTAGGGAACACATTCAGTTCTGCAACACCCAGTATAAATAAATGAATATATCCATATATACGGATATACTTTTATCTCGCATTGTAGCTATTATCTATACACACACGTATATTTATGTAGATAAATTATATTTTCTCACTTAATCGATATTACTTTAAAAAATATTTTATATTTTTCGTAAAATATGATAAAAAGTCTTTTAAATTTTGTAGAATTTAAAAAGGTCCAATTAATAAGAGAATATTATATATGACGTCTTTTTAGGGTTGAGTAAAGTTCGCCCGATAAGCGGTTAAGGGAGACTTTGTCCTTGAAGATGTCCTGGGAGATGTTAGCGGCTCAACATGAGCAGCTAGAAGAAGAGGAAGGATGCCTTTATGAACCAGGCATTGCCGATTAGCGGTAATTATAAGCACATTTGTGTAAACACATTACAAAACTTTAAACGCGTTTTTCTCGAAAAAACGTTTTTAAAAATGGCTGACATTCTCCTGACCGCTGTAATTAACATATCGACCTGAAATTTGGAGAGCATACACAGAAAATATGTCTTCACGGAATGACGGATCGTTTTTTCGATACATACATTTTTGCATTTATTATTTATCTTTTTATGCGAAAAAAAACGCGAAAATTCGATTTTTTTTAAATTACCGCCATTCGCCGAAATTTGTACTAAACGAAAAACCCATCCGTCATTCCATGACCAAAGGGTCGCAGATTGATAATATGCTTTGAATTTGTGTTTCAGATCAACAAAGAGAGGGCAGTGATGTCAGCCGTTTACCTCCCGCGATTTGAGGACCTGTTTTCGCGGAGCTGAAACGGCCGCCATTTTGGTTTTTTTTTTCAAAAAAAATTTTTTTAACGTTCTGTATATCATGAATAAAAGCAAGAAAAAACCGCACTCAAAAAGCTTTACTCGGTTCCTTTAAAAAAAATAAAATGTAAACACCTGAAATATGGCACTCCAAGGAAAAAGTCTCCCTTAATGTAAAATTCTTACTTTCAATTTGGTCAAACCCCGCAAACAATCGTGAGAATTTTTTTTTTTTGCAAATATATTTATAGTTCTATGCCAGGGCGAGGGGTGCGTTGCCAAAAGAAAATTAAGGGCGGGGTAAAGTATTTCAATTTTTTTTCATTTAAAAATTTTTTTTTTATATGAATGCATAATATATCAAGAATATTGTGTTAAAATTTCAAGTCGATCGGAGTAAAATTGACGAAGTTACGAGTATTTGAGCGTCTATTGCTCCATGCCGTTCTCTTCTCTTCTGCGTTTTTCAAACCGTTTTTCTGAGACTTGTCATATTTGAAGTCCGTGTGCACGATAACTCAAAATCTACTGGACCAATCGCTTTGAAATTTTGCACAGTACTTCTTCACATAATTCACCAGGTATTGTCGAGAGCTTTTTTGTTTTTTTTAATAATTATTAATTTTTCAACAACAAATTAGCCGATTTTTTTAGCGAAAATCGGGTTTTTGGTTCCCAAGTGCTACGAAAAATCGAAAAATCGAAAAAAAAAATCCTCTCGTCATTACCTCGAGAAACATCTCCTTCAACAAATGCATTTTGATTTTTTTGTTTCAAATGATTCTGTTGCGAGTTATGGTGCACACCGCAAACCAACTTTTTTTCGAGGCGCCTCCGGGGTTTAATTTTCACTCGCTCAATTTTGAATATTTTGCAATGCAAATTTAAGAGAATGTTGTTCAAGTGTTACTTTATTATATGTAAATTTTTCAATAAACGAACACTATTCGTTACGCCAAAAAAAAAATCTTAAAAACATGCCTTTTTTTCGCCGAATTAACTTTACCCCGCCGTTAACGAGAACTCGTTGTTTACGAGGCAAGAAAAGCGAAGCAAAAACAAAACCCGCTGGGCTTATATTGGATTATGGAAATGTGGAATTTTCATTTTGAGCGATCGGCAGCGGGCATCGTTCACGCGAGCCTCAAGCAGTCCAGCGCAAGTATAAGGAGGAAGCGAAGTATCGTTTTATCGTATTTTTTATTTCGTATTTTTTTTCCTCCGATTTTTTATTTCGTTTCCCACGCACGAGACGCGGGGTGGTTCACGACCTCGATAAAATATTGATCGATGATCTAACATGCTCGCCGTGCTCGGCCGGCCAGCTCATCGAGCCGCAAATTCGCGTATGAAAAAATCCCGCGCGAGTACTTGGTATACGCGTTGGCTGTCTGTATGGCGTGTATTCGATATGTATGTACACGGGGCGTTTGAGTTTTCCGATCGTACCGGGAAATAATTAGTTTTCGTTGATGCATCGGCGCGGCGCGAGCCGCGCGCTCAAACGAATGGGGAATTTCTATCGATCAATGTCACCCTGCCGGTGCCCCGCCCCGACCCTGATCGCGACGCTTATTCTCGTCAGGTCGAGTAATCTGTCGACAAAGTATGTATTTTGCTTGGGTTTGTTTGTTTCCGTTTACTTCATTGAATTCGTGCGCTTATTTGCGTTTCCGTTTACTTCATTGAGTGCGCTTATTTGCTTCCGTTCCTTGGAGTTTTTTGGTTTGGGTTTGTCTTTGGATGTTTAGGTTTAGATTTGTTTTGTTGTTGTTTAGGTTTGGGTTTCTTTTTTCTTTGTTTTCTTTCGTTTATTTGTTTGTTTCCAACTGTTCGCATGGAATTACGTTCCCGTCAATTTTATTATTGGTTTGTCCTTGATAGTTTGTTGCGAATTTTGCTTCCACCAGATTGCTAGGTTTGTTCAGGTTTGTTTGTCCTCGTTTGTTTTGAGCATTTATTGTTTCCATTTGCTTAAGTAGGTTTGTTCGCTTCCGATTGTTCGTCTGACGTTTTGGCTCCCTTTGTTTACGTTCGTTTGAGTTTGTGTGCTTGTTTCGGCTTTCTTGTGTCACTTCGCACGTCTTGATTTCTCGATCACGTTTGTTTGGGTTTGTTTGGTTTTTCATTTGTACTCTCGAATTTTTTCGAATTCCCGTTCGCTCTCGTTCATACAAAAGGGCATGCTCCCGGAAAAACAAAAATTCAGAAGAACAACTCCACTATAAACAATGTATATTTTCTCAAACGGCGAACAAACCGAAACAAAGCCAAACCTATAATTACGATACTGGAACGCGATGAAAAGTGTACTGTGGCGACATCACGAGCAAGTGTTACTTTTCATCCGGGATATCTTGCGACGAGAAATTTTCCCTACGCGGCGTGGACCGTCTGACAACACCGAAGAGCGGACTAGAATCCTCGGAGACGGCGGGAAGACGAGAATCGCGGAGCGAGACGACAAAAAAAAATTGAGAAACAAGATGAAAGCGAAAAAAAAAAGAGAAGAGATACGGATTACGAGCGTCACGGACGACGGGTGTGCACCCGCATTTTCCGCGCGCACGATGTTGCTCCTCGGGCGCACGGTGGTGCCCGGTCACGTGATCGCGTCCGTTGCGCCGTCCGCTCGCGTGTATGAGGGCTGATACGTTCAAGGTCAAGGACGCCGCGCTTGTCGTTATTGTCGCGCCTCTCT
>OZ023318.1:1956483-1961483 GCA_964007375.1 Ophion obscuratus
CAAAACAAAAGCAAAAAAAAAACAAAAAGACAGTGTATAGATCTATCTAATTTATTATCCGTTGCCCTTCTTCTGCGGCACGTATCATCAGGTCTTTAGAGACTAGAGTAAAAGTGGGATAGTTGCGGCAGGATAGATGCCTCGATAGTAACCCGACACATTTACAAACACGCGTTCACAAGTTTAATGCTATAATATGGAACGTACTAGTCCCCCGTGTCTCAAAGCACCTTTGGCGTAGAATTCGAATTTTCGTCTGAATCTAGATGGTTGCATACTGAAAGTAACCCAAATGAAATGTTGCCCCTCAACTCGCCGCAACCCTAAGAAATAAGGGTTGAAAACGTCAAAATCGCCGTATCTCGATAATTAATAGCCGGATGAAAAAATGTTTCGCACAAAAGTTGTTTGGAATAATACAATGCGTACAAAGTTATCCGACGTCCGAACCCCTGTCATTGAAAATAGCGGGATAAAAAGGCTATTTTCTACTTCGCTCGCACACGCATCAACCCCAAATTTTCTAATTGTTTTTGTGCCGCTATTTTCAAAAATGGGGGCATGTTTGCAAAACACATGGCCACCATATAATGTAACACACACACGAACTTTTATATATATATATATATATATATATATATATATATATATATATATATATATATATATATATAAATTCGATGCTGTGGCTGGTATGGGGCCGTCCATAAATTACGTCATCGACTTTTGCTGATTTTTGACCCCCCCCCCCTGAAATCATCCTATCCGTCATATCGTTGTGATCAAATTAACGTTACCGTCATCTAACGACCAGACCCCCCCCCCCCCTATTTTAAAATGACGTAATTTATGGACGGCCCCTATGGAGATTGAATGAGACCGGCGCAGTGATAAATGCAGAGGGCTACGCGCACACGCACCTCCGCTACGACGCGACCCAGGCTCCGCTGTCTGCGGGGACTTCAGGGCATAAACCCATGCTCTTGTGTATGCGTTTTTGTATTTCGGCGTTTCTCGGTGTGTGCCAACAACGTGTAATCCCGAAGGCACTCTTTCAAAGGCCGAAAATTAATCATGTGTATAAACACACACACACACACACACACACACACACACACACACACACACACACACACACACACACACACACACACTCTCTCTCTCTCTCTCTCTCTCTCTCTCTGTGTGTGTGCACACGCACGTACATACACACATAGTATATATAATATATTTTATATATATACATGTGTGTGTGTGTGTGTGTGTGTGTGTGTGTTATATGGGAACTATTATTATAAATACATAGACCAACATCGTTGTATTGTTGGTATTATTATTATTGTCTATACGTGTATATATGAATGTATATCGTGCATGCATGTTTTGTGAGTGCGCGGGTGTGTACATATATATTAACAGACCGAGAAACGCCGAGATCGTATAAGAGGGAGAAGAACGCCTTGAGGTCCCGAACCTTCGTGGCTCTCGCTACCTCCTCCTCTGCCTCTCTCTCTCTCTCTCTCTCTCTTAGCTTGCGCTCCTGTCTCAAAGCACCGTTGCCCATAAAAATTCGACGCTTATCTTTTATTTAGGCTAGCGCGAAGCCGTGGCGCGCTCGATCCGCTCGCTCTCGTCTTTAGCGGCGCGATCGGTTGTGTACAGGGCGAGTGACGAGAAACAGAACACCTGGATAGCACGGGATTTGAAAATACGAAGTATGCACGTATCGGAATTTGAATGGTGTGGAAGGACACACACACAGTAGCTGTGATATATATTTTTTTCGCGTTTTTCAACCTCATGAAGGATTTTTTTCGAAATGGAATAGCATATTTTTTTCCCTTGCACATTGCAACCGGCGTCCAAACAAATTCCATCTTGTAACACACGACCTTCAATTAACCTCCAACCTAAAAATATTAAATAAATTATTAATTCAAGGTGTGAGAGTTTTTTTTTTTTTCATTGTTTCTGTTACGCTAAATGATTCATGTGAGCTGGGTTACATTAAAATGTATCGCAATAACACAACAGAGTAGGAGGTTCGGCGATGACAGAACATTTACGAAACACCTTCGCTAGGGTGGCACAAATTTGAGCTCTATTTTTCTTGTCCTTTTTCTCACCGTGCAATTAGCTTCTTTGAAGAAAAAAAAAAATTGTCGCCGAAGCTGCGAGCGGTAAAAAAAATAGAGGTCGCTCAAGCCTCCCGAAAATTCAAAATGTCATTGAACAATCGATTTTTTTGTTTCGTCCACCTCTCAACCGTGAATTTGACGCTTTATAATTTTGGAGTTGACGTCGCGAAAGCTCTAGCACACACACGCACCCCCCACACACACACACCAACAGCTCTAGTGCGTGCTCTCACACACACACACACACACACACACACACACACACACACACACACACACACACACACACACACACACACACACACACACCAAACACACACACACACACGCACACAAACACACCTAACAAACGCGCGCGCGCGCACACACACACACACACAAATGTAACACACACCAAACAAAAACGCGCGCGCGCACACACACACCCAACACCCAAACACCCAAACACACACGCACACACCCAACACCCAAACACCCAAACACACACACACACACGCACGCACACACACCAACACACACACACACACACACACACACACACACACACACACACACACACACACACACACACCAACACATACACACGCGCGCGCGCACGCACACACACACACACACACACACACACACACACCCAAACACACACACACACACACACACACCCAACAAACGCACACGCACACAACCAAATGTACACACACCCAGCAAAAACGCGCGCGCGCACACACACCCAAACGCCCAAACACCCAAACACACACACACACACACACACACCCACACATTTCCGCGCGTTCCTTTTCGCTCGAGATGGACTTTAGGAAATGTTTCCCCCCAAATATGTGACGGGAGTAAACGATCGGTTATATGAGAAAATCGTTGAAGGGCTGACTCGTTCGCGCCTCCCGCGCCCCCTCCCTCTCCTTTGCACTCTCGCATGTAGGCCGCTCGTCGAAACATGTGTTTAGCGTAACGACGCAACCGAGACCCAAATGAGAAAAAGAAAGGAAACGAAAAAACAAAACGTCTCGTTACAGCGGACGCGGTCGGGGATGGTTGCTTCCTCTGCTCCTCCTCGTGAAACTGGGCGACTCGGATGATTTCGATGTTTTCCTTTTATTTACATTTTTCTATCTGTTTGAAAAAATAATCCAATTTTTCTGTGGTTTTCGTTTCGGTTGGGTTGCCAGATAAGTCACTTTTGGATTTGGTTCGTTTGAGTTAGGTTAGGATCAGTTTGTTTACACTTTTTTTTTGTTTTTTGAAAAAATTCCGATTGTTGGCTTAGGTTAAGTTTGGTTTGGTTGGATTTGGTAATGTTGGGTCGAGGTTGGTTGGGTTCTTTGAGGATTCCTGGGAGAACACGCGGTTGCAAAGCAGCCGCGGGCAAACGGACTGTGGAAAGGGCGGGCCGGGGGGGATTATAATTGAGGCAGGAAGAAAAAACCACGGATTCGCTTTTATATTCCGAAGATATTCCGACACGAGCCGACCACGAATAAATGATTCGAGGTCGCGCATAGGTGGAGATAGAGTGATTCGCGGATTCAAGGTCTTCCCCCCCCCCCCATCTCGGTCGCGGCTCCACGTTCGATCGCTTTATTGGTACATTGCACGTACGTCGTACGGCATATGTAACGAGAGAGTTTTTTTTTTTTTTTTTTCACCGTTGCTTCCCTAAAACTAATTTCACGAAATGATCCACGATTCGAGCATGCGGGAGGTATTTTTTTTTTCGGATCAAACGATTTTATCCGAATTTCATAAAACGCGAGTAGCGAAACTTCGAGTATTGGCTATTTTTGAAATGTCAGTAGTTGACGATATTGGTAAATGTGAAAAATGAAAAAATAAAACTTGAACGATGAATAGTTGGCCAAAGTAATTTTCGAAAAAGGAATAAATGACTGAAAAAAAATAACAATGAAAATAATATATGAATAATCCGCGCGTACATTCGTACTGAAACGAGAATAAATATCGAGATAATACGAAACTGTCAACGCTGCCAATTGTCCGTGTATCCGAGTTAATTTCGTTTTCGAGACTATTTCCGCGTGTTTTACAGCACGCGCGGGAATGACTTGTGCAAACTCGATTGCGGGATCGTTTTGGCGGTTTTGACGTGAATTGGAACGATTCTCAGGCTCGTGTCTAAAGACGAGGAACTTTCATGCGCGGCGCTCACGAGTGTTCAAGCTTGATTGCTACCAAGTGAGCGTTGCTCAAACTTGAGCGCGACGTCCGTTGAGTCAAGTTTAACGCAAACTGGATTCAAGTTGTATCCAGATTGGATTCGTGTTGCATTTAGGAACGAATTGGATTTATGTTGCATTCAGAAACGAATTGGATTTATCTTGGATTCGAAATGCAACGTGAATGATATTAAATTCAGATTGGATTCGCATTGCATTCAGGAACGATTCAAGTTCGATTCAAATTGGATTCATGTTGCATTTAGAAACGTTTTATGGTTGGATTTAAGTTGGATTCAGGTTGGATTTAAGTTGGATTCAGGTTGGATTCAAGTTGGATTCAGGTTGGATTCAGGTTGGATTCAGGTTGGATTCAGGTTGGATTTAAGTTGGATTCAGACTGAATTCAAGTTGGATTCAAACTGAATTTAGTTTGGATTCAAACTTAATTAAAATTGGATTCCGACTGGATTCAAGTTGGATTCGAAGAAAATAAAAATTGAATTACGACCGAATTCAAGTTGGATTCAAGCTGAATTAAAGTTGGATTCAGACTGAATTCAAGTTGGATTCAATCTGAATTAAAATTGGATTCTGACTGTATTCAAGTTGGATTTACATCCTCCAAGTCCAAGTTGGACATTTCTACTCGATTCAGATTGGATTCGTACTG
>OZ023318.1:1966483-1998983 GCA_964007375.1 Ophion obscuratus
CAAGGTGAAACCCCGTCGACATTCCTTCGAGGCGAGCGTCTGAAAGAAAATGGCATTTTTCTCGGACGCCATCGCGGGCTTCCGGTTAGAGCTTGATTGGTGCGGGAGAATAAAAAGAGAACAAATTCATGATAATAGAGATTATAATGAGTGGTGAAAAAAAAAATTGAGTAATCAATTTGGAATATTGGAATTTGTGGGGCAATTGATATTGGGACACTTGTCGCGGTGGACGGTCGGCCGGAAGTTGCGGATGTGCTCACTCCTCGTTCTCCTCCTTCTCATCCTCGTACCCCGTCTCTCGTGCACGCGCAATTCGATCTAGCAATAGAGTTATACGGGTCCGGATATATATATATATATATATATATATATATATATATAAGATTATTGGATTATGTTCAGTAGAGTTCTAGGACCAAAATGTTCTTTGGCACACATACCTCATGCTTCAAGAAAATTAAATAAAAAACTGCAGATTAAAAAGTTCAAATCAAAAGAAAAAAAGAAAGAACAAAGAGAGACTGAGACAGGGAGCGAGAGAGAAAGAGAGAGAGAGAGAGAGAGAGAGAGAGAGAGAGAGAGAGAGAGAGAACTAGTTGCCCGTACTATAAACGATCGTGATTTCGATAATCTGCGTTTTACAATTTAATTACACAGATCGTACACGCTCACACAGACATGTCTGCGGTGAAGTAATGTATAATTACGCCTTGTAGATACATGCGTGCTGCGTGAGTGCCGACATTTTTAAGCCGTAAGATCTCTTGAACGACCAAACACACACACACACACATATAGATAGATGGATAGATATTTCTTGCCAGTCCATGGTGATGCCGATCGAAGTGAGAGAAAACCCGTTCTCTCACGACAGCTTTTCCACACCTATTAAACCGCTCTCAATTCACAATCGATGCTTTTACTGGGGGGTTACCTGTACTACGTACTAACATGAATATATATATATATATACATACACACACACATATATATATACATACATATGTATGTATGTATTTATGTATCGTCACGCCACAATATAGTATATTATAGTACTAGTGCAACCATATATTACAATGATGTATGGAAGTTTGGATCGTTGGACCGCAGAGAAAATCATTTGTTCCTCGCTAGAGCCCTACAACCTAAATCTATCGAAAAAGATATTGGATAGCAATAAAAGTGAAGAAGAAAGAAAATAAAACTGTATTTGCGTTGCATTCCAGCGTTGCAACCTTCAGCAGCTTATATAATATTATAATGAAATTATGTCTGCTCCGTTTCGTGATATATATATATATATATATATATATATATATATATATATATATATATATGCTCATGCCAAAATACTATACCATAATATATTTATGATGCACCCAATGTTTGTGAGAACATTCACACACGTGGGCCTGTTGTGATTGCACGATGGTGTTGAAGTTGGCATCGTCGGAACGCAACGAAAGTTCTTTTTCACACTTTTATTTACGCGATCTTACTATTAGGCAAAATGTTTTTTTTTTTTTTGTGAATTTCGATAGTTGGTCTCTGAATAATCATTTGAAAAATTAGTTGTTTTTTTTTGCTAGTGGAAAACTGCTAAGAGAAATAAATGGAATTCGGAAAAATGTATTAGAATTGCATTCCAACGATGTCAACGTGAATGTCATACCACACGACCGATGGAGAAAAAGTCCACGATCGTTAGCCCTATATTGGGATACGCCAGTGCAAAAGCTGGTACTTTACACGACGGTCCAGCTCGTCAGAACCTCCGACCGCCGTTTTTTTTTTTTTTTTCAAAAACGCCTCACCGGAAATCCCTCTCGTATATAAATATTGATTACACGTATCTTGATTCGTCAGATTCGCGGCGTTTTTCCTCATGACTGTGTCGTCGAGAGATAAATGTCGAGGTCGAACAGTTTGTTTTCCGGTTTTTCTTTTCTTGTTTTTGTTGTCTTTTCCCGTATAGGGTTTTGTGACATTTTAATCGGAGGAATGCTCCCGCGAAGGAACCGAGGCCGATGCCTCTCTCTCTCTCTCTCTCTCTCTCTCTCTCTCTCTCCGCCGATTGACTGTACGACAGCTCACGATCAATCAAACACCTGAGAATTTTCCTTTTGTACACTTTTTCTCTCGCACTAGTTTCGGCTTAATCGCGAGCTTTTGATTCGCGAGTTCCTTACGACGTTTACACCATTGGTGCGGAATGAGAATTGATTACTTTTTAATTACTCAATTTTTTTTCCACAGATTTATGCGATTGAAAGCACTCGTACTTTTTTTTTACACCTATCCTCATTAGAGACCGACAACTTGGATTTGCAAAAAAAAAAAAAAACGTTTTTGGATGATGATATAAATAAGGAAAAGACTAATGAAAAGCAAAAATCGTCGCATTCCTGCGATGGAAACTTCAACGTGTCGTGAGCTCTTGAAGCGACGGCTCGAGGCCTAACTCCGAGCGGGTGCACGGAAAAAACGTGCCAAAAAAAAAAATACTCGTAGCTTGATGATACAGTGATAGTTTTTCTGGACTCGACTTGATTACGTTGAGCCTCATTCGAGTATATTTTGGATTTTTCTTTTTCTCGAGCATCGCGGATACGAACGTTCGTAGGCACAACACGAGTGACGCGTTAATCGGTTTTTAATTTCGTCTAGTTGTGTTTTGTCGAATGGAGGCCACGTGGGTAACTCGGTTATACTCGACGGTGAGATTCTTTCCCGTAAGTGCTTTCTCGGGTAAAATCAATTAGCAAACGAGTCCTCTCGGCGCGTTCCCACGAGGTCTCACGATAAGAGGAGAGACGATGCACCGTTCGACGTATCCGCGCTTGGTTCAATTTTCACGTTTGTGAATCGAACGATTCTCCATGGTTGGCACAAAGAGGCCCGATTGTGAGGTATCAGATTTAGGTTTAACGGCGCGGTCAATTGGCAGAGCGATGGCGATTTTCCGGGCTATTGGCGTGTTGTCAGGATAGTTGTCATACTGTGACACTAATCAGGCTATTGCGCTGCGAGCTCCGGGGTAAAGTTTTTCTTGACAGGCCAATCCTGATGAAAGTTGGCCTTTTGGCAGAATCTATTGGCAGGACTTATTGGCAGAGCTTATTGGCAGGACTTATTGGCAGAGCTTATTGGCAGGGCTTATTGGCAGGGCTAATTGGCAGGGCTAATTGGCAGGGCTTGTTGGCAGGGCTTATTGGCAGGGCTTGTTGGCAGGGCTAATTGGCAGGGCTAATTGGCAGGGCTTGTTGGCAAGGCTTATTGACAGGGCTTATTGGCAGGGCCTATTGGCAGAATCCATAGGCATGGGTTATTGGCAAGGCTTATTGGCAGAATCCATAGGCATGGGTTATTGGCAGAATCTATAGACAGGGCTTATTGGCAGAATCTATTGGCAGGGCTTATTGGCAGAATCTATTGGCAGGGCTTATTGGCAAAATATATTGACAGGGCTTATTGGCAGAATATATTGACAGGACGGTTACAATATAGGTATATTAGCAATGTTACGGCTGAGGTGTCAATAAACTTGACAGGTGAATCATGACAAAGCTGCTTCACTGGCCGGATAAGTGGCATATGGTCAGGCCTGATATTGGCATATCCTAGCTTGCTAGTACACTTGGCAGGCCACTCGTAAAGTGGCTGCTCCATTGGCATACTGGCATATTGACAGGGCAGTAATACCCTGGCCTGACAGAACACTTGACAGGCCAATCGTAACGTGCCTGCTCCATTGGCACATTGGCAGGGCAATCGTGATTCAGCTGTACCACTTGTATCACGATTTTGCCCTGCCCAATAAACTTGGCGTATCAACCGGTTTGCAAAGTGAGATTCGACTTTTTTTGGTACCAAGCTTCGGCATTGGCATGCCAAACACGAACAAGATAGAGAGAGAGAGGGGTATAGAGAGAAAGAGCGAGATGATTGCGGTTGGCTAAAAAGTCGTACCATAACTGGCTCATCATTAGAACACACGTATACGTACGTACACGTGTACAGGAAGTTACGATAGAACCGGGTATACCTTGAATTCCTAGCTGGTCTTCGTGTCGTAGCTTCGCAGAGTGTTGGAAGGGTCCGGTCTCGTTGTAACAAGTCTTCGGGCTACTTTGCACCTTTGTACAATGCCTCTTGACGATTATAGCGGAGCGGAGTACGCAGAAGTTGAGAGCACGATGATTTAGGACAGCCGCAGGTTAGGTGAGAAGTCAGCAAGAGGAAAGAGGGGTGGCGGGTGGCAGGCGTAAGAAAAAAGAGTTGTCTTCTTTACGACCCAAGATATACTACTGATAGTCGGAACGTTGAGGCCTCCAATCCTGATGCTTCTTTTCGTCTCATGTCTCTCTCTCTGTCTCTCTCTCTTGCTCTTGTGGTCGTAATACCGTCACATGTAGACCGAGCGAGAAATTCAACGTTGGCTCAGGTGCGCACATCCGCCGGGGGAAGTATAATGAGGCCGCTCGTTTGGACACTGTTGTGTGTATGTGTCTTCTATGAGGTCGTACAGGTCAACGATAAACTCCAAACTCCCAGTCCCCTCTCACTTCATCTCTCTCTCTCGCAGTCGGTCTTTCTATTTAGAGACTTGGATTATCGCTATGATCCTCCAAGTGACTCGGGAAGGAGCAATGTAATTTGACAAAAAAAAGCCGAGTTGAAGCACCGACGATAGGTACCCAGTTCTCACTGGTGTTTTCTACGGGTGAACCGAAAAAAAAACATGTTTGGACCATCTGTGGTTCCGTGGTGAGAGATGGGAAAACCCAGCGAGACAACCGAAAAACCCCTCCAGCCGGCAGGCACTTGGAGCTCACCGAAGTCTCTCCCACACTGGGACGTTTGATCGAGGGTCGTTGACCGGCGGGGAACTTTGACATTGTCATCCAGTATCGCGGAGAATTCGGGTTCGATGCCAAAATGAAGTTTCGTTGATAGACTTGGACAAGCTTTCCTCGACACCTGATTACTTTCGAAAGAGTTGGACTAGCAGGTGCTAGGCTGACCAGGGTGAGGCGTCATAAGACACCATAGGGCATCTCAGAAGAGTATAGGACAACAGAGGTAACTGTGGAACATCATGGAACACCCAATGGGGCACTCAGGACCATATAGAACACTGTAGGATCCGCAATCTCCCAGGCTGAACACTTGGAGAACCGTGGCACCGCAATAGGTCATCGACCTATCATTAGCTTCTCCAAACTCGACTGAAGGCCCCAGTGTTCCTCCAATGATGACGAGACAGTCGAGGCTGCTTGACCAACAAAATGCCTTCACTTCCTCATCAATGTTGTTCCATCGGCACGAGCAGATGTCCCGCAAACGTTGGCGAACCTGGCGCCACACTGTGAGCTTTGCAGTGCCTGCACCAGTCACCTAATCCAGCCGTTGGCCAACTAGATCGTTAGGATCGTTGTTGAGGACAGCTTGGTGGCGTCAGAGGTGACAAAGTTGCCGTGGGAAGAAAAAAAAACAAGCCGGGGCAGCCTAGATCACCAGAAAGATACGGTACTCTTCGCTCAATGGTGGACATGCTGGATAGGAATGAGAAGAAGAAGAAGATCCACGATCCGGTGTCAATCGCGGCACGTGTCCCGACTCACGCAAACCCCTTAGGCTCTTTGAACCCTCCCGAACCCCTCCTCCGTCGACCGCGTCTTCTGAGAAGTTGTACCGACGTACGCCAGGATGCAGTTGACATGATTCTCAGGTGTTCCAAGACGTGATCATCCTTTGGTGGTTTTTCAATTGGCGCTAGGAAACTCTGCCGGGAAACGATAGATGACTAATTAATAAGGCACTATTCGCTAAGATCCCTTCCGTGCTGATGCCATCATCATCATCATCATCATCATCATCATCATCACCCATCATCGTCATAACGCGCAGCATGAGCCACGCGTCTCCCACTGTCTTCGTTCTATACAGTTAGACGCGAGTACTCCGCGGCGACGCAAAGTCGCGACACGATTTTATACACACACACACACATACGAGGAGACGAGACCAGCGTCGCATCTTGAAATCACCAGTGATTCCACATCCGCGCTTCGGTGCCTCGTGTGCGCGTTTCCCGTCGTCGTACGCGCACCCGTTTTGGTGCTAAGTTGGAACCCTTGGGGGTACTCTGGAACTCGAGGGTATTCACTCCCCGGGCCTTCTTCCCATCGAACTAGGGCAATACCAGAGGGACGGGATACCAATTGTTATCGGTATTGATCCAATTCTACAGTCTGTGTCAAATTCATCCGAAAATCCAATACAAATGGTGATGATACATTTCTGTTTTCCCATTGTACTCCCAGGTCCGATCCGATTCATGCAATGATCCAATTCAGTCTATGATCCAATTAGAATGATGATTCCAATCCACACGACGATCCTCAATTCGTTCCTGGAGATCAGTAATTAATCGCTACCAGCCTTGATCCAAGCCAAGTGATGATCCAATTCCAATGATGATCCAATCTACACGATCATTCCCGAGGATCAGGAAATGAGCTGCAACCAGGCTAGATCCGATCCAAGTGATGATCTATGCCTACTGTTCTGCGTCCACCAGTTTCTGTGCAATCCCAAAGATGTTGACGCAATCCTACCGTGCCATTGCCACCAGTATGGATCCATGGCAAACGACAAGACTGATTCCCCGCTAGTGTTCTGGTCATACAACTAGGGAACTTGCCTTTCGGATTGCGAGACTGGCTCTCCATCCATTCGTTTAGTGAGTCGTTTAGTAAATCGTTTGGCAAAATCTGCACACAGTGGTCCAAGTTTGCACCAACTGTTGTACGTGTTTGCCAATCACAGATCGGCGCGGCGGTAGACGCCGGCACACCCGGAAGTCCCTCACGGCCGGTTGCCGCGCGCCGCGTACCACATGTAGGCACATATTTCTCCTTCCGAGAAATCGCGTTCGGATTTCCGTCAGGCTTGTCGATTCTCATCGAATTCCAAGTGGAGACGAGCCGCGCTGCTTGATCGAGTGCCCCAAACAACTCCATTAAAGCGAACTGATCCGAACAACCGGCAGTCCCTCTTCCTCTCTCTTTTTCTCTCTCTCTCTCTCTCCTCTTCGTACACCGAGACAGGTGCACAATGAAGCGACGGAGTGTCCATCCGGCTCGAAGGAGCGTGTCGTAACATTTACAGGCTGCGCGCCTCCACCCATGTTTTGACCAGCGGAACGAGGGTGGATTTTTATGACCCTGTCGGAGAGAGAGAGAGAGAGACGTTCCTCCAGGTGTGTCCGCGGCATGTCTTGCCCCTCTCGCTTCCTCTTCGTATGTGCGCTGCACGAGGTGCTTACATCCTCTTCTTGACCCACATTCGCGACACGCATGATCCCGGACAACCAATAAAGAGGGACGCATTAACCAAACGGTGACTCGGTAAACGTTGCTTTTATTCAAATTAACGGGAATATCACCTTCCCACAATCATCGGGGACTCGGCTGCCTCGAATTGTTGCCAGCTGAGCGCAGCTGTGCTATTCCGTCGATCGGTGGAACCTTATCGATGGTGGGCCGTAGCGCCAGGTGATGTTTGCCACTTGAAGTGTGCCCCAAGTTCCGGATCGATGGTTCGCCAAATGGATTATCTAGTCCGGGATTCGAGGCACTCTAGCCATATGGACTGCACATCGTGCGCCTGGATTTATCGCATCGGCCCCCTCAAAATGGCCCTGCGTAACGTCACTGGTGATCCAAACGGCCACGTCGAAAGACAACTGTTGGGTCTTTGGCTCTTGTGATCTTTTCGATACATTTGACGACTAATATATGCCTTGAGTATCAATGAGATCTAATATAAATCGTGCCCGTTGACTACGTTAGGCTGTTTTGTGTTTGTTGGGCTTCCAACGAGAAGCCCGATTTTGTTTGGGCTTGTTTGAGTCCCAAGGAAATATCCGAAAAGAGTATAATCATTAAAAAGCGCGTATCCCTCTGCTTGGCCTGTTGCAGACAAAGAAGAACACCCCGAACCACATAAAACGGCCGATGAACGCGTTCATGGTGTGGTCGCAGATCGAGCGTAGGAAGATATGCGAGGTGCAGCCGGACATGCACAACGCGGAGATAAGCAAGCGCCTTGGTAGGCGCTGGAAGACACTCGACGAGGCCGACAGGAGGCCCTTCATCGAGGAGGCCGAGAGGCTCCGCCAGTTGCACATGATGGAGTATCCCGATTACAAGTATCGGCCGAGGAAAAAGACGACGAAAACGGCGCCGGCGCCGAAGACGAAGGAAACGAAGAAAACGAAGAAATCGGCCTCGTCGCTGACGTCAACAAGCCCAACGTCACCGTCATCATCGAACTCGTCGTCTTCATCGCTGTCCTCGCCTTCGTCCTCGTTGTCATCGACGGCTTCCCCGCTGGCTCTTAACACGGCGATCGGCACTACCCTGACTTCGCCGATCTCGATAAAAGCCCGCAACGACACCAACAACAATACCCACTCGGCCCTCAAGAGGCTTCAGTCACACGCGACCGCCGGCAATCCCGTGTCAAGGTTGAAGATCCGTCTTGCTATGGAGAAGAGGCCGTCGTCGGCGCGCACGACGAATCTTGCGACAACGGCAAGCTTGACAACGACGACGAAGATTACCACCAACGGGACAACGACAGACTACACACCGGCGCCACCAATAGTCACTGCCAAAGTGCCAAGCAGTCCCTCCTGCGACACACCCGACTCGCCCGAATCCGCCAGCTACGATCACTTCGTCGACGATCACTTTGTCGACTGCGGATCCAGCATAGCCTCCATCGGCTCCAACATCTGCAACAACAACAACAACAACAGCAGCACGAACAACAACAACAACAACACGAGCCGTTCCAGCCTGACAAGTTCCGCCCTCAGCCCCATTCATCATCCAATGAAGCCCATCAGGATCAAACGGGAGACGATCGACATGGACTACCAGCAGGAGTTCACGAACGACAGGCTTCTCTCGTCCGTGCGCGGATTCAACGAACTCAGCACCGACGCCCACAGAAACTACCATCGCTCGACCCCCAATCACCTCGACAACTACGCCATCAAGTCATCCGAGTCCAACGAGCGCAGCCTGATGAACGATCATCAATCCAACAACAATAACAACAATACCAACAACAACAACAACAACAACGTCGTCAGTGTGAAACTCGAGGAACCGACGAACCCCAGTCTCGCGGATCTTTACTCCCTCAATGACCTGCTGCAAATACAACCGTCCGACTTTCGGCTCGATCTTGATATGGAGACCATCACCACGGATCTTGACACCTTTGAGACCGCGAGCTCCAGCAGTGGTTCACACTTCGAGTTCACCTGCACACCGGACGTCACTGACATGCTCTCGGACATCGGGGTCGGCAACGAGTGGGTCAGCTTCTGAGACGGCCAACACGGCCGATTCAAGAATCGCCATTGTTTGCTGACATTGCCAATGTTACGATTCGACACGCTAGCTGGAACACGCCTGCCCGTTGGGCGATGACCTCAAGGGCTCACCTTGGGGGAGTTTGTTTGGATTCGCGACTAACGAGTCGCGGATGGACGAGAGGAGGGGAAGGAGGAGTACTTGCGATTTGCGTTGGGTTGGATTCGCGTACGAGATCTCGCTGAAGGTCATGGCTCCAGTCAATATCGGCCAGACAAGGTCGATGAGTCTCTTTCGAGAATTTCGGGTCTCTTTTTTTATCTCAAATATACATATATAAATATTATTCATAGATATAGATATATATATATATATATATATATATATAAAGACGCAAGGATGATTACCATTTGACGAACGTGACAAAATGGCCGCGTCGAACGTGGTCGATGTCGGTGTGTTATGATCTTGAGGGCGCGCGCGTGTGTGTGATCTTTTTTTTTTATCTTAAAGCCATAAGCGCATGGTGACACCGGACGATCTGTCCGAATACGAATATCGTGCGTAAACAACACGCGCACACACCCACACACAGAGAGACACGCATACCTGTAAACGTAGTTTTTTTCAGAGTTATAAATGAACGTTTTTTTTTGTACATGTACTGTAGTATACTAGCCATGTAAGTTGGAGGTTGGTGAAGCACGAAGGAGAGGAGATTGGAACTTTTTGTGTGCGGCGAGAACAGAGCGCGAACGGGGGAGTGCCAGACGAATTGCTGGGCTTCGAATCACCGTACGTGAGCGAGTGTATTTTAATTTGCAGTTGTTGCCTAGAAGTATGAGTAAGTGTTTGGCAGGAAACAAAGAACTCGAGTTCCGAGGATACGAATTCACGGAAGGTAAGGCGAATCCGACGAGTCCGGATTTGAGTTAATTTCAGCTTGGGTGATTGCCAATGTGACTCAGGATAGTCGAGACAATTGTTCGAGATCGAGTTTGTTGCCGAAATCCGGATTTGAGTTAGGTACTCAAATTAGGACTTGAGTCGGTTGCGCAATTGCGCAGTTGAGTCAGTTGCTCAAATCCGGACTTAAGGTAGTTACTTAAGGGAGTTGAGTTAGCAGCTCGGGACCGCGCGTGATTCACTATCTCAGGTCCGGACTCGAGTTAGGCACTCAAGTCGAGACTCGCGCGCGCACTCAAATTCGGATTCAAGTTGATAACTTATTCGCGAACTCGAGTCAGTACTCAAATTCAAATTTTAGTCAATAACTTATTTGTGGACTCGAGTCAGTACTCAAGTCCGGAATTGAGTTAGCAACTCGGGCTCGCGCGTGATTTACTATCTCAGTTTCGGACTTGAGTTAGGCACTCAAGTCGAGACTCGCGCGCGCACTTAAATTCGGATTCAAGTTGATAATTTATTCGCGAACTCGAGTCAGTACTCAAATTGAGATTTGAGTCAATAACTTATTTGTGGACTCGAGTCAGTACTCAAATCAGGAGTTGAGTTAGTAACTCGGGCCCGTGCGTGATTCACTATCTCAGGTCCGGACTTGAGTTAGGCACTCAAGTAGAGACTCGCGCGCGCATTCAAATCCGGATTTAAGTTGATAACTTATTCGCGGACTCGGGTCAGTACCCAAATTCAGATTTTAGTCAATAACTTATTCGTTGACTTGAGTCAGTACTCAAATCCGGAGTTGAGTTAGCAACTCGGGCACGCGCGTGATTTGCTATTTCAGGTCCGAACTCGAGTGAGGCACTCAAGTCGAGACTCGCGCCAGAACTTAAATTCGGATTTATGTTATAACTTATTCGCGGACTCGAGTCAGTACTGAAATTCAGATTTGAGTCAATAACCTATTTGTGGACTTGAGTCAGTACTCAAATCCGGAGTTGAGTTAGCAAGGCGAGCCCGCGCGTGATTCAATATCTCAGGTCCCGACTCAAGTTAGGCACTCAAGTCGAGACTCGCGCGAGCACTTAAATTCGGATTTAAGTTATAACTTGTTCGCGGACTCGAGTCAGTACTGAAATTCAGATTTGAGTCAATAACTTATTTGTGGACTCGAGTCAGTACTCAAATCCGGAGTTGAGTTAGCAACTCGGGCCCGCGCGTGATTCACTATTTCAGGTCCGGACTCGAGTTAGGCACGAAAGTCGAGACTCGCGTCAGCACTTAAATTCGGATTTAAGTTATAACTTATTCGCGGACTCGAGTCAGTACTGAAATTCAGATTTGAGTCAATAACTCATTCGCGGACTCGAGTCAGTACTCAAATCCTAATTCGTACTCAAGCTCGTGCTGCTCGACCAGCACTAAGATCCGGCCTCGGGTCGCTACTCAAATCCGCACTTGAGTCCGTGCTAAAGTCCGAATCCGTACTTTCGAGCTCGTATTGCCGATTTGACCAGTTGGATTCGTCCACCGCTCTCGAACTTTCTACCTCGGAATTGAATTTTTCTTTGACGTCGAGTTTCTCAATTTTTTCTTTTCATTTGGCTCTTCGAACGTCGACGACGAATATCGCCCAAGTATTGCAAAAGTTGGGACGCGCAGCCCCCCGCCAAAATAGCAGCCAATGGTCCCTGTCATGCCCTTTTGTGTTGAGCATCTTGGATAGGAGCGGGAAGCTCATTAATATGTAGTACTCCCGTAAGAAGTGTCGCGCAAAAAAAAAGGACACAACAAAGAAAATGGACACACACAGACAAAAAGCCCACACAGGAGCGTCTCGATTTTACTTGGTTAATTGTTTTTCTTTCTTTTTTTCTTCTCCACGTAATTATATGGACAGAAAGGGGGGGGGACACACACACACACACTGGGACTATTCGGGCAGCGGTGACAGAAACGACGAGAGGTTCGCGACAAACAATGGAAACAAGGAAAGAAAGAAAAAAAAACGATTACGGGCAGAACAAAGTTTAACGTAACAACGATACAGAAAAATTCGTACGAATGAACAAAAGCTCAGTTTTTAAGGCGAAAAAAAATCCTCACACGCCGACAAATAATGGAGTCTAATAATAATTTCATTGTTTTTGGACAAAAGGGACAGAAATCCGATTGTTAATATCATTATTATTATTATGCCCTATAGTACGTCCCTAAACAATAAAAAAAAGGTAAACAATAATCGAGCGAAATACCTGTTCGTTTTTGACGCTCGTTTCATTTAATTTCCGGTTTATTACAGTTATTATTGCTATTATTATTATTCCCATTGTTATTCTTAGTATAACAAATATTATTATTATTATTATTTAATTGTCTTATTTTTAGTTTCCACCAAACTCTCGATACGTTTTCGTGCGGGATAGAAAAAAAAAAATGAAAAGAAGTCTGACGTTTCTTTGGCGTCTTGTACACACAAGAATACGGAAATTTGACGAAACGGGAGATCAATGTGCAGTTATTTTATTTTTATTTTTTATTTTACAGTGTTTGTTTGTTTTGCGAATGGAAAACGCGAACAAGAAAAAAAAAAAGAACAAACAATCGACCGACGAGGTGTACAATTGTCGAATCTTGATCTCATTGCTATATACGTTTAATTGTATGTTTTTTTTTACTACACAATAATTCGACTGTTCGACGCTCTAACACCAACGACACGTATACGGCGGCGCGCCACTGCCGTTTATTTTATTTTATTTTTCTGAATTTTTATTTTTCTCCACCGTTTCTTTTTTTTGTACGTGCTTTTTTAATTTTTTTTTTATCACGATTTTTGGGAGATAACCCTGATGCGCTTTTTGTTTTGTTTCGTTTTTTATTGTCATTTTTTAAGATTGGTTCCGTTTTTTCTTCCGTTTGATAATCTCTGAGATTTTTTTTTGAATCACGAAAAATAGACGAAGAGAGATAAAACGAGAGAGAGAGAGAGAGAGAGAGAGGGGTGGTTTTCGTTATAACTGTATTTTTATCGTCGCGTGCTTAGGCATTTCATTTTATTTTTATTTCATTTTGGATTTCCCCACAAGAATGAAAAGAGAGCGAGAGCAAAAAAAAAACAAACAACAAACAACTCTGCGATCAACGGTGGATATGAGCGGAGTAACAAAATGAGAGAACAAAAACAAAACCACGAAAATAAACGTATAATAAAATAATAAAGTATGTCGAGAGATGAAGAAAGAATAATTAAAAAAGAAAGGAATGTGTGTGAGAAACAAAGAAACAAAAAATAGTGCCTATCACTCTGGTCTTGAATGGAAACTTTTTGTACAAAATTGAATACAGGGCCGACGAAGCAAAGTGAAATACTAACGTTAGTGGACGAGTCTATTTACGAGAGGATTTAATTGAAAGACAAACAAACAAAATACGAGCAAGAAAAAAATAATAGGACAAAATGACAAAACAGCGAGGAGATTGCAATTTTTCCTTGGGGCGCAATGAAATTGTCGAAAAAAAAAAGAAATGGATAAACCAAACGTATCAACGTGTCTTTTTGTTCTCGCGAGTCCTCGGATTAAGCGGTAAATCGGCGGACTCGTGCCGGGTGCAATGGACAGTGGTATAAAAAAAAAGAAATTCTCCGGAAAATAGGAAAAAGCGAAGCGTCGAAAATACAAAATTGTTCGATTATTTTTTTCTCTCGAAAAAAAAAAACGAAGAGAAAATTATGGAAAAAATACACACATACGGACACAGACAAACGCATAGTCGTGTAAAAAATCTGACGAAAGAAAAATTAATCCGTCGATCGATTGAACAATAATAATAATAGGTAGAAAATTGATCCGTCGATTAACTTTTCTCTCACTTCATCAAACCCTGCAAACACAGGCTGTGAAAAATCTCTGGAAAAAAAAAACAAACGAAAAAAGATCGAGTGACGACAAAAAGAAAAAATCGAAAGATCGAGGTATCGAAAACAAAAATGCCCCTTTCGAGAGAGGAAAAAATAAAATTTGGGCAACGATGAAATAAAAATAAGAAAAAAAAACCCAACTACGATAAACAATGGATACTGCCACTTTCTTCAATAATAAATAAATGCGACAGGAAAATAACGAAAAAGAAAAACTAAAATTACGATAAAAATAGAAGCGAAAAAAAAAAACGAAGCGACGAATGCGCTTCGTCACGTGATCCCACATATCAGTGCCCCTTTCGCATCCTTCTTGTTCTCTGTCCATCGTCTTTTCCACTAAAAATTCCGCGCATTCTTTCATCCGCGTTTTTCTTTCTCGGCCAAACAAATAAAGAGAACGAAGGAAACGCAAAAAAACGAGAAAGGAAAAACTAAAACTTGAGGAATAAAAAAAAAATCCACAGACGTCAAGAGAAAACGAGGTAGTCGACAAAAAAAAAATTGGCAAGCCGCGATCGATAAAAAAAAATGTTCTCCGCATCGAGAACGAGAGGAAACGAAAAAATCGCGACACTTTTGGGTCGACGCTCGGCGTGGTAAATTTGGGGGTTCGGAGTGCCAAAAAAACGAAAAGAAGGATAACAAAAAAGGAAATTATAACAATACAAACCGTGTTTTTGAGTTGTGCTTACGAAATTTGTTTCTTTAAAAAAAAACAAAAAAAAAGATAAAAGAAAAATGCGTGAAATTCGTCGTGTATCGTGTAAAGAACAATAAAATAAAAATATGTTTGTACGTGTGTAAATTGTCTTTTTTACCTACAGTTAACGGAATAATAATGATAACAATAACAACAATAATAATAATCATATATCGTTACGAGCGCCAATGAAAAATCGGTGGATAAGAGTTTTTAAATTTAACGATAAACAAAAGGAAGAAACAAAGAAATATTAACGCTACCAACGGCAACAATAATAACGGATAAATCATTTGCGGGAAGAATTCACAAAATTCTGCACGTGTGCGTACAAACGAGAGGGTTGAAACATTACTCCTGTCTGTTTTTTCTTTTTCGCGGCTTGTCTCTTTGCTGAACGATCGTTATTTGCGCAAATTGTGATTAGATCGAGGATTGAGAGAAGAAAAAAAAACGAATAAACAAAACGAACAAATGACAATTGCGATAATTGCAGGAGCTAAAACAAATGAGTTAAATACGAGTCGCATTTGCTATTCATATAGTTTATAAAACGTATATATTTGTGTAGACGTGAAAAAATTTGATGAAAATAAATAAAACAATTAATCGACGAACAAATTTGAAGACAGCGAAAGAAATTACGAAAAAGAATATTTAAAAAAAAAAAAAAATGAGATGACAAATTAAGTTCATTTAGACAGGACTCTCACTCACGGTGAAAATAAATCTCAATGGATTCGATCGAACAAAAATTAATTCGGTACAAATTATTTGAAAAACAAAAACAAAACAATTATTTGAAAAACAATTTTGAAAAAGTGAAGACGATGTTGGGTCCGGGTGAAAAAATTTCGAGAGGGACAGCGGTAAAAATATTTATCATTATTATTATTCTTATTGTATTGTGGAATAATAATAATAATGTTTAAAAACAATTATTTTTATTATTATATTGTGCAATATCAATAATAACAACAACAACAATAATAATAATAATAATAATAATAATAATCGTACTACTGATAATAATGGCATTATCCAAATTCGCCACCATCATAATGAGATATCGGAAAAATTGTGCAAAGAAGCAAAAAAACTTCACGACCCTCCCGAAATATTTTCAAATCCTCGATCCCCCTCCCTTCCGCCCGGCCACCCTCACTGGCGAATTTTGTACAATTCAAATATTAGAACACGAGTGATCGGGGCCCGGGGTAATGGCGGAAGCCCTCTCTCGGTGTCGTCGATTATTTTATGGCCGGACGGATTCGCAAGAAAATAGAAACCAAACGAAGAAAGAGACAGAAGAAAAAAAACCTTTTCGACGATCGATCTTTTTTTTTTTTTTTTTTGATAACAAAAATCAATGCTCAAATACGTGTTAAGCTGTGTATATGTATATCTCGCCCCGTCGTCGTTCATCCCCCGGCTCATGTAACAACAATAATAACAATAACGTGAAGCAGCCAACGCGTACGATTTTTCTGGCGACGACCCAGGGGGATGCTCCGTTACGACCCGTTATGTTGCGAAGTGGATTTTCCAACTGAATAAGACGAAAAAAAAAAAAAAATCAAGGATCAGTTGAACGAAGGAAAAGACGTGAGAAAGAAATTTGAGAGGAATAAAAAATGAGGAAAATCCTAATTCTTCGCGTTTACGCAAAAACAGTTATAAGCGTGTGTTATATATGTATATTATTATTATCGTCGCTATTATTACTTGTACCAGTTATTATTATTATTACTATTATTATTATTAATATTTTTATCACTACTAGTATTAATATTATTATAGATGTGTGGTAGTTTATTCGAAAAAAAGAAACTATTCGGCACACGTATATGTCGAATTGAAAAACGTCGAACGTACGCTCCTTTTTTTTGTTCTTTGCTCGTTCGTTCTTTTTGTTTTTATTCCGAATTATTTTTCCGTCGCGATCGATTTTTTTCTCTCGTTTTATTGCAAATTTTCTTTGCCCCCCCCCCCCTTCTTTTTCGCGGGTTTTGAAATTCGGGCTTTGAGAATATACGGAACATTCGCAAAGTGTACATAGCGACGAGGAATCTCCACACATACACACACACACACACACGCGTATATAAAAATAAATTGAAACGGAAGGAAGAAAAAAATAGAACCGTAAAAGTAAAGGTTACGAAAAAAAAAAATGTGCATTTAATCCT
Organism: Ophion obscuratus; assembly: GCA_964007375.1. Classification (NCBI taxonomy): domain Eukaryota; kingdom Metazoa; phylum Arthropoda; class Insecta; order Hymenoptera; family Ichneumonidae; genus Ophion; species Ophion obscuratus. Next base: position 1,983,596 of record OZ023318.1, read on the forward strand.
CGATCGCAGCTAGTCTCCAGACTTGGCGATTATTCTTTTCTGCAAAGCCTGAGAGCCCTGAATGAGGAATCGAAACTTTTGTTTGAAAATTTTTTCTTTTTTTTCTTTTTTTTTTCATTTTTTCATTTTTACGATCGACGACGAACGGAACAATTTTCGTTGTCCTCCGAACGATAATAATAGTCACGATGATTATATATCAATACTAATATTACCATTAGTCATGATAATAAATACTAAGTGATAACAATAATAATAGTAATAATGATAGTAGCAGCGACGCGTTGCGATAGTCGTTGTAATAACAATAGTCGTAATGACAATGGCTAAACTAACGATAATTGCGATAATAATAATAATAATAGTAGTAATGATAATGGAGATAATAAACATGAATTTTCGAACAATGTTTAACGCGAATCGTCTCCGTGTTTTCTTGTATTATTATCGTTATTATTATTATTATTATTATTATTGTTATTATCGTTTGTTGTTGTTTTTGCTTTTTGCAATTGGTGCCGATGCAATACCGTCCCTCGGCCTCGCGAGATTTTCCATTCCCCGATTCGTCGAAATCGAACGATCTTAGTTGTACGGGAAAAACAAACAAAAACAAAACCAGAACCGAAAATGGAAAAAAAAATATGACGAAAAGTCCAAAAAAAAAAAAAAAATGACAATGAAGCGAGTGAAGAAAAATATACAAAATACACGAAAGTGCAATACTGCATTTGGAGGAGGGAGGCCTCAGAATTTCCCGAATTTTCACGAGCCTCCGACGACGATGAAACGCGCGAGGGATTTAAACGATGAAAAAGGAAATCATTAAGAAAAATGTACACGTACACAAAAAAACACCGATACAGGCGAAGCATTAAGAAGAAGAAAAAAAGGAAACTGCCACTTTTCGTTGAGCGACGAAGGGGTCTATTTTTCGCGAAAGATTTTACGATATGTATGACTGAGGGAATAAGACACACGTGGGGGGCGGAAGAGGGAGAAAAAACGAATTGAGGAGAAAGTAAAAAAAAAAACGAAGAAAAAAATACCAATTAAGTATAATAAGAAGTCATTTTTTTACGTCGTGAAAGAGTCGAAAGGGAATTAAAAGTAAAGAAAAAAAAAAGAGAAAGAAGCGAGAGAAAAAAAATATGCGGCGTAGCAATATTTTTACACAGTGTAAATTTCGCAATGTTTGTAATCGTCGTTTTTTTCTTATGATCGTTTTGTGCTCGCTCATTTTTTTGCTTTAATTTTATTTTTGCCTCTCCCTCTCTCTCTCTCTCTCTCTCTCTCTCTCTCTGAATTTTGTTTCATTGTTCATACGAAGAACACAATCGAAGCATATGTTTTTCTCTCTTGTTCTTTCCATTGTATTTAACTCTTAAGCCAGTACTCGTGCTCGCCGCTTTACGACAGATTTTTATACGATTAAAGATAACAAAAAAAAAAAAAAAACGAGAGAGGAAAAAAATAAGTACATCGATGAGAATATTCGATGAGGAAAGATGGAGGCGGAGGATAGAGAAAAAGAGAACAGAAGCAAGTACGTCTCTAAGTTATGTGTTCTAGTTTATTAAGATAGTGAAACACACTTCGTAAATAATAATAATGATAATGAAGTAAAAAGAAAAAAACGAAATTGTGCTATCGACTAACTTTAAGGGCCCACTGTACATTTGTATTTAGTCCCCTTGTTTATAATACTTATTATCTTGTTATTAAGTACCCGATTTATATCATTTTTTATCGAAATTATTAAAAAATAATTTAAAAATAAAAATTGCCCGATTATTCATTCGTACCTGGATGTTCACCTTGGCGAAAAGAGCCTTCCCCTCGTCCGTATTCTTCTGCGATTCGTTCGTTCCAACAATTATATCGTACTGAAACTGCAATTTTTTGTTTTTCTTCAAAAATAATTAACTCATATGATGGCGGAAAGTGCAAGAGGAATCGACGGTAAGTGATAAAAGTTTTATTTATAGGATATTGATTACGTTAACGTTATTATTTTCATTACTACATTTATCATGTATGACGAAAACATGTCATTTATTATTTATTGATTGTCGATCTTTCCCGCGTGATACAATGAAACAACAATTGCGAAGCGATAAAGCAGGAGAAAAAAAATGATTGCGTTCTTCATTATCAATGTCGATTTTTTACGACGATTTGAAAATCTTCAGCATATTAAATTTTATATCTAATCAATTATTGCCATCTGCCACGTATTAATATTTTGGCTTTCTTTTTTTACGATTTTTTTCATCTGTATGCTTCCATAAATAAAAATAATAATTATTGCGTAGAAGTGAAAATTATTATTGTCTATAAATAACAAATAAAATAGCGATAGGTATATGTTACAGTAGAACTTTATAAGTAAAAGTAAAAAAATGGTCTGCATATATATATATATATATATATATTTTTTTATTTTTATTCAAAGCGCAATCATTAATATGTTAGTGGCAAAAAGCCGAGATACTGTCGTGAATTAGTTATTATCAAGACGAACGTCGGATACAAAATAAGAGTAACGTGCGTGCAATTAAATTATGCTATATACACATACACATATATATGTAATATATTTTATATACGTATCGCAAGACTTGATTCATGAAGATTAGTAACTGCTGACTTCTCATACGGCCACGCATGAACGATAACGCGCAGTAGCTATTAATAATCTTGCCCTTGCCAGCGGTCTTCGTGCGAAATATATATGGATAGGAAGAAGAAAATTATATATATATATATATATATATATATATATATACTTTTTTTTGACGTGCGAATTGAAGACATGCACTTTGATTCCTCATATAAATTTTGCTCCCTCGCTCAGACGTTCTCGTATACGTGAGAAGAAACTTCATTTGAGAAAAAAATATTTCGAAAAAGTGTAGTTTTTCATTTCGATCTATGCACCTTAAATATCGACTATGAAGCTGAACGTTATGATTTTTGTAATTTATTTCATTGAGATTTTCATGCGGAGCTGAACCGCAGCAAAACAAAGATTTATTTTCACCGCGACAACACAAATGTTGATGCGTAGCTGAAGCGCAGCGAACCGAAGAAGTTTTTTCTGCTATTGCGACTGCGCAAATATTGATTCAGAGGCGAATGCACAGAGAGAAAAGTTTCACAGCGCTAAAATAATTTGCCTGTGTGGACAGAGAAATCTAGCAACACAGCTCAGCGCAGAGCTCAGCCCTGCTCTTCTTCGCAGTAGAATGGGACGCCAGCGAAGGAAAATTGTGCAGCTACGCAGTCTAATGACTGCGACAAGTATCAAAGCGAATAGTATCAGCGGTGCACTGGAAATGTTGCGCACAAATGTTGACAGCGCTGCACGCAAGTGTTGATTTGCATCCATATTACACAGGAAGAAGAATTTCTCAGCGCTTAAATCATTTGCCTGTATGCACAGAGAAATATAGTAACACAGCTCAGCGCAGAGCTCAGCCCTGCTCTTCTTCGCAGTAGAATGGGACGCCAGCGAAGGAAAATTGTGCAGCTACGCAGTCTAATGACTGCGACAAGTATCAAAGCGAATAGTATCAGCGGTGCACTAGAAATGTTGCCCACAAATGTTGACAGCGCTGCGCGCAAGTGTTGATTTGCATCCATATTACACATGAAGAAGAATTTCTCAGCGCTTAAATCATTTGCCTGTATGCACAGAGAAATATAGCAACACAGCTCAGCGCAGAGCTCAGCCCTGCTCTTCTTCGCAGTAGAATGGGACACCAGCGAAGGAAAATTGTGCAGCTACGCAGTCCGATGACTGCGACAAGTATCAAAGCGATTAGTATCAGCGGTGCACTAGAAATGTTGCCCACAAATGTTGACAACGCTGCGCGCAAGTGTTGATTTGCATCCATATTACACAGGAAAAATAATTTCTCAGCGCTTAAATCATTTGCCTGTATGCACAGATAAATCTAGCAACACAGCTCAGCGCAGAGCTCAGCCCTGCTCTTCTTCGCAGTAGAATGGGACGCCAGCGAAGGAAAATTGTGCAGCTACGCAGTCTAATGACTGCGACAAGTATCAAAGCGAATAGTATCAGCGGTGCACTAGAAATGTTGCCCACAAATGTTGACAGCGCTGCGCGCAAGTGTTGATTTGCATCCATATTACACATGAAGAAGAATTTCTCAGCGCTTAAATCATTTGCCTGTATGCACAGAGAAATCTAGCAACACAGCTCAGCGCAGAGCTCAGCCCTGCTCTTCTTCGCAGCAGAATGGGACGCCAGCGAAGGAAAATTGTGAAGCTACGCAGTCCGATGACTGCGACAAGTATCAAAGCGAATAGTATCAGCGGTGCACTGGAAATGTTGCGCACAAATGTTGACAGCGCTGCACGCAAGTGTTGATTTGCATCCATATTACACAGAAAGAAGAATTTCTCAGCGCTTAAATCATTTGCCTGTATGCACAGAGAAATCTAGCAACACAGCTCAGCGCTGAGCTCAGCCATGCCTTTCTCTCCAGTAGAATGAGGCAGCGGAGAAGAAAAATTGAGGAGCCACGCAGTTCTACTGCGCCAAGTGACAAACTGAATAGCATCAGCGCTGCGCTAAATCAGCCTGCAGAACAGTAGTCGCGGCTCACTAAAATTGAACAAAAATGTAATCGCAGAGGATTTTAGAGAGTTCTCCGCAGCGATGTGCAGTCTGCGACAGCTGAGTCAGCGCAGACAAAAGTTCTGCGGAGCACTGAAAAAGTTAATTTCTTCCTTACGCTGAGCATTGAGATTTGCTTCGTTGCAAGTTTTCGATATTCCGGGGCGAGATTTCAATCTGGCCGGATCCCATGTTTGCTTCTTCGGTAACATTACAGGGGGCTCTTGGCATCGGGTTACGCAACCAACACACGCGTACTCGGTGTCAAAAAAAAGAAGAAGAATTAAAGAGCAGAAGAAGAGAAAAATGATGTTCCGCGTGATTAAACTCCAAGTCCACGAGGGGAATATTGTACGTCCAAGCTTGAAAAGTAAGAATGACACCAGCTGACTCTTGGAGGAACTGAGGGAGGGATTTTTGTTCACTCGCCTGACCAGCCGGTCTTTCTTGAACAGGCGGACACCGGCGGGGCATCTGTACAGTGCTGATGATCTCGGGCCTTGTCCAACCGGAAGCAAATGGTTGATGTCACGATCAGACTCATCGATCTCACAATCGTCATGGCCACTTTCTTTAGCATCGCTTCCAACAAAAGTAGGATGAATCGAAGGACATAGGCGAAATCGATTGAAAGTTGCCGACGAGGTTCGCTAAAAATTGCCATTGTGATGTTTTTGTCGAATAAGATCATGGCAGCTTCGAATTGAGGTTAGGAACGTCGATTCGGCGCGAAACATCGTGCGTGCTGCCACTTTTTTGCCATTTTCAGCAGTGAGACTCGGTTTTCCGTTTTTTATTGCGATGTTTCTAACCTCAAAGCGAAGGACGCGTACTCGATATCTCGATTTGTGGGTTAGGCGCGCTTGTTTCGTATCCAGAGGTTCAAACGCGCGCCATTAGAGCAACCAATCACACATTGAGTTTCGATTATTTCGAGTTCGATATTGTTTTGTGATAAAGCTTCTAGAAAAATCGTGAACAATTGTGACTGAATGAAAAAAAAACTCAAATTAAGCTGAATAATTGTTTTTTTTAATAACAAGACCCTATGTACCGTTTTTCAAAGCAGTTGAAGAAAAAAGTATAAATAAAAAATCCTAATAGCGAATAAATACTACAATTCATAAATAAATTTAATTAATTCGACAAATTTCGTAAATTCATGAAAAAAAAAATTCTCAAATTCACGAATGAATTTAATTCGTCCGACATATTCCAAAGATCCTAAATAAAATTAATTCATTTTTATATCGACCGATCATATTTTGTATATAGAATATTGTATATTTATTTGTCGTCGGAACGACGACAAATAAAAATTAAAAGTCCCAGCAATAATTATGCTGCATTATTATAAATTTCGGCACAGTGTTTCGAGTGTCTCGATAACATCGAACGGTTCTTTTTTCTTCAGACTTTTTCATCACCGAGAGAACAAAGTGATGCATTTTTTTAGGTTACATTTTTGATAGCGTTTCAACGCGTACGGTGCGAACTTGTCTGCCCGATTTCGCAGCACGCTCGCTCGAACAATTTTAATTTACCGTCTGTCGCGTTCGTTGGAACAATCATCGGCGACCTCGACCGTGAGTTCGGTCATTCGTCGATTTATGCCAAATTCCTCATACACGCGTCATCGATACTTTTACACGATAAAAGCCAGTTTTAAGCGACACAAAGAAGAAATCATCGATCCAAAAAAGTGTCACTGATTTATATCGAAACAAGAAGAACAGAAGATCAATGAAAAACGATGGATCAACGTGCAAAGCGACGGAAAAAAACACACACTGAAAAAACTATACGAATTATGAAAAAATTGAGTGATCAGGCATAAAATGAAATGAACACTCAAAAGAGGGCAGGAATACTCGTGAAAAATATCAAATTTTTCAAAAGCTATCGATAACAATAAAAAAAATGTGTATAAATGTATAATGTAAAAATCGATAAAAAAAAAGGAAGAAGAAAGTGTCGCAAAAAGCAGTGACATAGATCAGACATGGCACTATGAGATGATGAACGATAACATTTATGATCGTCGATAAGTATCGATGTTTATAGCCGACGTTCTCGTACTCTTTCTCTCTCCTGCTCTATCATACAAGCGTCTCGTACGAGGTGAGAATTCATTACGAATATTTATGTGCGTGCATTGAAAAAGGAAAAAAACCGGTGAAAAATTTTAATGCATTATTTATTATTCCCCGATGCGGTAGACAATGTACAGACGTTCGGTGTCTTCGCGTCATTTAATTTTATTGCAGAGCCACAAGCCGCGATCTGCCCTCTCTGAATTGGAGGCCTTTGCGCCAGTGCGAATATTGGTGTGTCCTTCTCAATTTCTTTTTTCTTCCATCATCTCATCATCATAATTAAAATATTATATACGTACATGTATCTTTGATACAGCACAGATATAATAATAATAATAATAAATAATAATAATAATAATAATTATTATTAATTATTATAATAATAAATAATAATAATTATTATTATTATTAATTATTATAATAATAAATAATAATAATAATAATTATTATTATTGGTATTCGAAAAACGTTATTAACATAACGTTTTTCAATGCCAAATCGTCAATTTTCATCCAATCAAAAATATCCTACGTCATTGTAGAGTAAATACATTCAAGAGTACTCAGTTCAAATTTCGAGTCAATCGGATAATTGCCCTTTGAGTTACAATGTCAGCAAATTTGAAAAATCTCATTTCATATTCTTGAAAGTATAGACTGTCGAAAAAGGCAAATAAAAATCGATGTTTTGAGTGTCAGACTGGTATAGCCCCTTAACCCTAGAATGGTACACTTATTTTCTTTGCCTTCTAAAGGCGCACCGGGGCACAAATGTACCCCACGCGTTGGACCCGATTATCGGGGTTATAAATAGTGAATAAAATTTATGGATGCGCATGATTTTTTTTTATCGAGGAAGACGACTGTACCATTAAAAAATTTCAGAAAATTCGAAAAGTGCGTCAAAGTTTGATCCGAAGGGAAACGAAAATGTCAAATTGGTAAAAATTGAGTACTTTGACAAAATTCGTGGGACACGAATGTACCCCAGTGTGCCATTCGTTAAGGGACAACACCACTGTGACCCCTTGTTTTTTTGCCATTTTTCAAGAATTTTTTTTTGTGGGAAAAAAGAGATATTCGGAAAAAAAAATTGTTTGTTTCGTTCGTTGTTTATTGAAGATCCATAAAAAAAAAATTTCAAATTTTTCACGCCCCATGGTGACGCTGGGAAAGCTCCCGCGTCAGGTACTGTTGCCTCTGCAGTGGTTCGCGGCACGCAGCAGAACTCTCTTCAAAGTCGATCTGAAAAAAAAATACCGAGTGTTTTCGTTAATAATATGATATTTTGAAGAGAAGTACACAGGGATTTGAAAAAATATTGATTTTAAAAAAATAGGCACGCTTTCGAAATTAAAGGACGATTTTCGAGCAAAATTTCTCGTCGAAAATAGGCTATAACTTTTTTTATTATTGAGATATCGAAAAAATCCTATGTACTTCTTTAGATAATCTAGTTTTATTGATGCAGTCCAAATTTGAAGTCGATCGGATAAAAATTGCTCGAGTTCTGCTGCGTGCCGCACTCAAAAAAGTGGTTTTGAGAAAAACGCGTTCAAAGTTTTAGGTTTGTTAATTTAAGCGATAAATTGGAAAAAAAATGTTTACCTTTAATCAGCGATGCCGGCACCATATAGCTGGCCTTCAAGAAGCAAATCATTGTCCCTAGCAACTTTTCTCGAACTTGTAGAGGCTCTTCTTGCCTCTTTTGCAGCGTCTGTGAGCGAGCCCTCCGCCAGCTCGATCCGCGCTGCGTCGGTTTCAACGCAAAAATTGAAACAATTTGGGCCGATAGTTATCCCCAACGTCTCCAAAACTTTCATGAGGCTTCTCAGGCCATCATTGAATAATAATACCGCGATATCAGCTGCAATATCGACGATTGACGATTGACGACTTGAACATTTTTCAATTATCGCCACCTATGGCTTTTTTTCGAAACTATATTTATAACAATAGCCGGTTTTTGTGAAGGGAGACAAAAGAATACCTGGGAAAGACCCGCAGGACCTGGGAAAGGCCCGGTATACCTGCCGACCCTGAGGCGCGCAGCTGCGCGGGACCCCGAGCGTCACGGAGCGCTGCACCGCTCCACAAAATATTCAATATCTCCGAAAATAATTATTTTTTCGACCTGGGTCCAACGGCATCTTAATCTTAAATGTATTTTAGATTTTTCTAGATGGTTTTTGATACTTGTGATACTTTCAAAAAATCGATTTTTTTGCATTTTTCGATAGTTTAGACTTTCAAGAATATCATTATCATTTATATAAATTATATCAATATGATTTTATCTTGCAAAAATCGATAGTTAAATCTTTAAACGCGTTTTTTTTCCCCGAAATGAGATTTTCCAAATTTGCTGACATTTTAACTCAAAGGGCATTTATCCAATTGACTTTAAATTTGAACTTAGTACTCTTGAATATATTTACTCTACAATGACGTAGAATATTTTTGATTGGATGAAAATTGACGATTTGGCATCGAAAAAAAATACCATTTTATAGTCAACAATGCAGACTATTTTTTTCATAACTACGCCATTTTGTTAGATTTTGATATTTTTCGAAAATCCTACGTCATTGTACAGGAAATAACTTCCAGTTGAACGACATTTTTTCCTATTTCGGTTTCAGCTACTCGATCAGCCGGAATCATGTTAGCAGTGGAGGAACTTTTTTTTTGGCGCCTCCGAAGGCAGCGCATAAGTCGCTTGAATCTCAATATTTTTCGATGAAAAAATTATGTACTATAGGTCAAATATAGCCAAATATATTCTTAATTTTCCGAAACATTTGATTGAGTACGTTTCTTAAAAACAATTCCCGAAAATCACCAAAATTTTCAGCGTTCACATTGGTATAGCCCCTTAAAACGAGGCTTTCAATCTCTGCTAACCTTTCTTCTGATAGTCAAACGCATTGTAGTTATTAATATTATTATTATTAAATTATTCATTATTAATTATAATATTTGTTATATTAATATACTATTATAACATTAATATATTTGTTATATTATTATTCTAATATTTATTATTAGTAGTATAATTATATAATCATTATTATATAATTAATAATAATTATTGATTATAATACTAATAGTAAATATTAGAATAATAATATAATAAATATATTATTATTATAATATTATATTAATTATATTAATAATATATTATTAATGTAATTACTATAATATAATAATTGCCCTTTGTTTATAGCTTTGTTATATTTATATAACAAAGCTATAAACTTTGTTATATAAATTGTGTGCGTTCGAAATTAAAGGACGATTTTCGAGCAAAATTTCTCGTCGAAAATAGGCTATAACTTTTTTTATTATTGAGATATCGAAAAAATCCGATATAATCCTATATTAATATATATTAATATATATTATATTAATATATTGATATAATATATTAATATATTATTATTATTTATTATTATTATTAATAATATATTATTAATAATAATATAAATTATTTTTTAAATAATTTAACATATTATATAATAAATAATAATAATATATTTATTATATTATTATTCTAATATTTATTATTCGTATTATAATTATATAATTATTATTATATAATAAATAATAATTATTAATTATTAATTATTATTAATATTATTATTATTTGTTCTTAGTTTAACTGAAATTTAATTCAATACTTATTCTGGCATTAATTATCAAATTGATTAAATGTCATTTATTTCGGCACGGTACTCTTAGGGGGATTTAGCCTCAGAGCACGAAATAAACGGACGTTCTCTCTCTTCTCTCTCTCTCTCTTACTCTCTTGGAACAAATGTCAATAAAAATCTCGCGAGACTTTTTATTCCATAAATTGCATTCGATTTATTTCTGTTGTTTAATTTTTTTCCGTTTTATAACCCCGATTCGTATTTTTCCAAGGTCATTTCGATAAAACTTGGATTTCACCGACGACCGAGACGATTTCTTATCACTTGAAAGATTAGCGAGCAAGATTGGTGATTTACGATGCGTGTGTATATATACATATATGTATGGATTGGTGTATCGAAGTTTGCTCTTTACGTCACGATGTAACAGACCGTGAGTGAGAATCGAGGTTTGCGTTGCTTGATTACGCTAAAATACCTGACCTTACTCACTTTTCGCGAAGCGGCTTGTAAATGCCTGCGAAATGTGACACACGCACGAAGGTAGAAAGAGCGAAAGAACGAAAGAGCGCGGTAGCGAGCGAGAAGCAGAGAACAGTTTGCCGAGACGCGTTGTTACGAGGAGTCAACGCGCTCGTGAACACTCTGGCCTTGTCTCGTATTCCCCTTTCTACCCCGCCACGCCGTTTCACGTTTTGTCCCAATTTTATTTTATTTTATTGCGATAAAAAAAAATCGTTGTCTCACCAATCGTAGATTACTTTGTGTTTTATTCGAATTTTTAATGCACATTTAATATTCAAATTTTTTATTCAAACGTTAATATTAAATTCAAAGTAACCGAATTTAAATTCTAAAAAAATCAAATTCAAATTTAAATTTAAATAACAAAAAAATCTTGCCTCGCAAATTAAAGATCATTTTTTCTATAATTCTCAATTCAAATTCAAGAGTAAAAATTGAGATTCAATATTTAAATAAAAATTCAATATTTAAATTAAAATTTAACTTTCAAACATTTGGTTTGTATTTAAATTGAAATAACAAATTCTAACGACAATGATTACAAATAATTTCCACGAATTTCTAACCGATGAAAAAAAATACCAGGAGTGAAAAAAAACTACCAGGGACCTCGAGGTAACAGAGTAAAAAAAAATGTCTGCGCCTAATCCCCGACCGAAGGCGAGGAGACCTGTAGGTGAGATACACGGGTTCGAGAGCCTCGTATAAATACTCGTCGTTGTAGAGACCCACGAAAAAAATGAGCTCGCACACGGGGGCAACGTCTGCACGGGTATACCACGGCCGAAAGCCGTACCGTTCGAACAATTCCGGTGTTTCGGAAGTGGGCATTACGAAGCTGCGCGTCGTCGTCCTCGGTCCTTAGATGCGAAATTAACGCCGAGACTGAACGTTAACATATCCCAAAGCAAGAACCATACGCGTCTTGGCGGATATCTTTTTTTCAGCTGACTGCATATGCGTCAAGCGCGAGCGATGATTCGAACAACTTGGTGCCTATATATACGAAGCACATACAACATTTTGTTAAATATATATATATATATATATATATATATATGTATGTATGTGTGTGTATGTATGTATGTGTATATATATATATATATATATATATATATATATATATATATATATATATATGCACACACACACACACACACACACACACACACACACACACACACACACACACACACACACACACATATATGTGATGTGTAAATATTCAACAACTTTGCTGCCGAACGTGTACGTGTAACAACGATTTTACATGTTCAGAATGTGCATCCGCGAGAATATCGCCGACGAGAGAATTTGTACCGCTGCACATTTTATACAAGTGATATTTTTAGATATTGCTGTACCGACGAAACTGACACGATATGAGACTCGTCGCATCGCTTTACGTATACATAAATAAATGTGGATAAATGTGGATATATATATATATATATATATATATATATATATATATATATATATATATATATAATTATAAACGTTGGAAATGAGCGGTGAGAGCGAGTGCCGGAGAGCAAGCGCGAGGAGCTTTAAGGAGGTTGGAGCGATTCAGTTGTGTCAAATGACGGTTTATTCATTTTTTTTTCTATGAACCTCAAAGAAATGCATACGAGGTACAGATTTATTCTATATAAGTTAATTTTTTAAAACATATAATTAAAGGGCAAAATTATGCATTTTAAGATTTTTATTACGTAAAGTAGAAAAACTTTTGTATTACCATCAACTTGAAAAAGCATAACATTATCGATGAATATTATGAAAAAAACTACGACAATGAATGTTTTATACAATTCACAATGAGATTTTGAGTAATTCATAATTATACCTATTCATATTTACCTCACGAGATTATTGACCCATGGTTTACGATGGGCAAGATGAGGATTTTTTTTTTTCTAAACGTTCACAAAGGTTCAGTTAGCGTTAATCCGTTGCTAGAAATGGTTTATTTTGGTGCTAAATAACAATAAAAATTGCACAACCTTTAGTGTGAAAGTCTTGCCCATCTAACCGCACGTTAAATTACATACATTGAACTATTTTTTATCGCTGGTGTTTGGTGGTGAAAAAAGTTCAAAAAAATTCGTAAAGACTCAGTATAGTGTGACCAATAACATACATTTTTTTTAAATCCAGTCAAAGTTCAGTTGGTTTAACAAAATGTATCTTCAAATACGTTCAACTTGATTTTTGATTGGCATAACAAACGTTTTGTTAATCTAACTGATAATTTTCGTGGTGTGAACTGTAGCTCATTTAGCGTGTCCGAGCAACTGTTGAAACAACAAAATTTCGAGACAACAACATGCATTTTGCACATTCAACGATTTCTTTTTCTCAGTGTAAGAACTGGAACAAAAACGAAAAAAAAAATGATAATTTATATATCATGGGACTACGTAGGGATTTTTTTTAAATCAAAATTTGAAAAATTACGCACTTTGAAAGAAACAAATCAATTTTTTGTCCAAAAAATAAGCAGTAAATTGTTTATAAAAAAAAGTTTACATTTAATAAAAAAAAACGACTATGTACTCCCATAGAGAATGTAATTGTGACCTTGTGATAATTGAACCTTAAAAAAAATCGCCACAGGATCAATTAAGGTTTTTGTGCCACCAAACTAATTTTGAAGCAAAAAAAACAACGATTTTTCCAAAATCCTAGAGCGGCGTTATCCCTTATGGGGGGAAATCACAGTAGCACACAAAAAAAATAGGCATATTTTCGGGAATTAACTTTGGCTGAATAAAAGTATCAATCGAAAATCTGTAAAGTAGGTTTTATAGCAATACTAAAAAAGTACAAAATGTAATTTTTTCAATCAAAAATATTTAAAAATGGCGGCTGCGCAGCATATGCCCCAAGGCGCCTTTTTTGAGCTCGCCGAAGACATAACTCGAGCAAATTTTTACCGATCGACTTGAAATTTTGACAGTAGCTTCGAAACATCTTTCTCCACGGAGCTACGTAGGATTTTTTTATTTTATATGGCTTACTTTTTTTCTATCGACGATTTTATGGCGTTTTTTGTTTGTTAAAAATTTAACTTTATTTTCAAACATGCACCATTTTGCGAAAAATCAATATATCGAAAAAATCCTACGTAGCTCCGTGGAGAAAGATGTTTCGAAGCTACTGTCAAAATTTCAAGTCGATCGGTAAAAATTTGCTCGAGTTATGTCTTCGGCGAGCTCAAAAAAGGCGCCTTGGGGCATATGCTGCGCAGCCACCATTTTAAAATATTTTTTATTGAAAAAATTACATTTTGTACTTTTTTAGTATTGCTATAAAACCTACTTTACAGATTTTCGATTGATACTTTTATTCAGCCAAAATTAATTCCCGAAAATATGCCTATTTTTTGTATGTTACTGTGATTTCCCCCCTTATATACGGTTGGACGAGTGGCACTACCCGCGAGCGACGCTCCGCCGCGTGGCCACCTGGCGGCCGCGCGACGAACTGCCGCATCTCTCGTGTTACCACTTCTTACGAAATAATATTCCTTCTCTCGACGTCTCGTAATGAAAAAAATAGGAATTCTCAGTTTCGAGTGTTATCACCGCTGCTCCCTTGAGGACTGCGAGACTCGCTGAATAATAAACTAAGCTCGTAAATTCGAGCGCAAAGAAAAATAAATGAGTATAAGCCAGGGCGATCGTCTCCCGGAGCCAGATGGTTCGCAGGAAATGCCCCTCGGCGACACTCGGAGCTTCTCCACGTCAGCTGTTTTATTCGACATATTCGGGACGAAAAATGAATATGCTGATTTTCACATTATTTTTTTATATTACCGGGGAAAGCTGCCGATTTACGAAGGAAATCGAAACACGCGAGGGAGAGTGCCCCGGCTACGCGCCAGGGTATTTGCCAATTTCGCCCGAGTGTACGTACTCTGGATGTATACATAGTATGTCCATAACTATAACCTGCACGAGTTGCACTTGCGAGAGAAAGACTTGGGCAGGCGGCTGCAACGAGAGAGCGTGCGAGAAAGAGAGAGAGAGAGCGAAAGAGAGAGTGGGGGGGATCTTGAGCGTCGAGGCGTTTGCAGTAAAATAATCGCTCAAGGTCCGCGGTGGCGTTGCACCCGGCCGGGGCCAGGGCTGCCAACAACCGCACTGTTTACATCGCCCATATGCGTATATATATGTATACAGGGTCGCTCGAAAAGTGACGTCCAAAAGGAAAATCTAGACGCCTCGTATCAATAATCCGAATCACTTCCATGCATGTTCTACTTTTACTTTTCGAGAAAAAAAGCGTTAAAAAAATTTCGAGTTTTCCTGTAGAACACGTTTTTATTTATTTTTCCCTTCGCGTATGTATTTTTTCCTTTTGAGTGCCAACGTCCCCTGGATTGGGGCTACTTTGATGAAAACTTTGGTTTTTAAATTAAAATCACGAAGTTCCTGAACGCGACCGAAAGTCTTTTTTTTTAGG
>OZ023318.1:2003983-2030322 GCA_964007375.1 Ophion obscuratus
CTTTTCGGATTTGCGTCTGTCATATTGGATCCGCCGTTTCGAATTTTGGAAATCCGATTTCAGATTCGGATTCAGCAACCTCGAAAACTCCAAGGCACTTTCGTCGGAATCAAGCTATTAAAAAAATTTGCATCTGCCATTTTGAATTTTGGAAATCCGATTTCAGATTCGTATTCAGCGATCTCAAAAACCATCACATACTCACTTTCGTCATAATCAAACTACTTTTCGAATTTGCGTCCGCCATATTGGATCTGCCATTTCAAATTTTGGAAGTCCGATTTCAGATTCGGATTCAGCAACCTCGAAAACTACAAGGCACTTTCGTC
This sequence comes from Ophion obscuratus, assembly GCA_964007375.1. Taxonomy (NCBI): domain Eukaryota; kingdom Metazoa; phylum Arthropoda; class Insecta; order Hymenoptera; family Ichneumonidae; genus Ophion; species Ophion obscuratus. The sequence goes on from OZ023318.1 coordinate 2,004,313, forward strand.
GGAATCAAGCTATTAAAAAAATTGCATCTGCCATTTTGAATTTTGGAAATCCGATTTCAGATTCGGATTCAGCGACCTCGAAAAGCATCACATACTCACTTTCGTCGAAATCAAAGTACTTTTCGGATTTGCGTCCGCCATATTGGATCCGCCATTTCGAATTTTGGAAATCCGATTTCAGATTCGGATTCAGCAACCTCGAAAATTACAAGGCACTTACATTCGTCGGAATTAAACTATTTAAAAAATTTGCATCCGCCATTTTGAATTTTGGAAATCCGATTTCAGATTCGGATTCAGCGACCTCAAAAACCATTACATACTCACTTTCGTCAAAATCAAACTACTTTTCGAATTTGCGTCCGTCATATTGGATCCGCCATTTCGAATTTTGGAAATCCGATTTCATATTCGGATTCAGCAACCTCGAAAACTACAAGGCACTTACTTTCCTTGGAATCAAACTTTTTAAAATTTGCATCCGCCATTTTGAATTTTGGAAATCCGATTTCAGATTCGGATTCAGCGACCTCGAAAACGACGATTTACGAAATTACAATCAAATCGATGTACCAAAAACATGTTTTTCTTTAAATTCCCATGTCATGACACTAAACTGTCACGACTTTTTTCTGCCCATATGTCTCACCGGTAGTCGAGGAGTTAACGGTAGACAGATTGACTTGAAAGAGTCGTGTGCCGAGTGACCTTGAAATGCGTGCAGGCCCTTTGACTACCGCAGAGAGTCCAAGTCGCGTTCGCGAGGTCTGCAAGTACGACTTGAATTTTTCCATCGTCCGCCAAGTCAGGGATGCCAATCTGGATGAAGTGGGGCACCCTGTAGATTGGTGTGTACACGCGTGTGTATATCTGTACGTGAGGGGCACTGCGGAGCTGATTAAGGATATATAGGGACGTCCCGAGGGTTACTGTACATACGGGAGGGCCAACGTCGATATCTCGTCGAAGGATCGAACATCGCCACAACACCCGTGGAACTCAGAAACGGAGGGAGAGGAAGGTAAAGAGAGACTGCTGCATGGAGCACCCACAGTGAGAGGAGAGCGAGTCGGGCAGCAGGAAGAAGCTGCTTGCGTTTGTCCCTCGTCGTTTTACAATCCACGGAACCCCTTCCCCCACCCTTCTTTCCGTTCTCTCTCTCTTTCTCTCTTTTTCTCTGCCCCCTTAAGTCTCCGACAGATCGCGAGAGCGAAACTCTTCGCTGGCGGTACATCTACCTCGATCGCTCGCTCTCGTCGATTTTTTACAACCAGAACTCGGCTGCGGCACCGTATATATATGTTTCTTCCTGCCCCCCCCTCACCGGCCGCCCTGTCCCACACACGGGGCGGCACATGGCCGGATGATACGGTGATTGTCCGTCCAAGATAATCCGTAGGATGTAACGCGATCCGGTGGAAAATAGGCGTAGCTCTTGGTTTCCTCGGTGATGACCGGAACGGACGGACCGATTCTCTACGTCGAGCCGCGTGTGACTCCCCCAATTCTCAGGTCAGCTTCCATCTGTATTCGAATCTTGAGAGGCTTCGGCCGACTTGGAGTGGTTGGGGTTGAATTAAAGTCGGGGTTGAGTCGTATCGCGATGGAGTCAAAATTTGAATGGGCCTGGCTCTTGTCGTGGCACGAGTTGGGTAATTTCTAATACGTCAAGTCACGAATTCATTTCTAGGATATATCAAGTCAGGAGGCTAAGTCTAGGACATGTCGTGTTATGAGTCTAAGTCTAGGATATGTCGTGTCATGAGTGTAAGTCTTGAATATGTCATGTCATGAGTTTCACTCTAGGGCACAGCACGAGTCGAAGTCTAGGATATGTCATGTCAGGAGTCTGAGTTCAGGACACGTCACGTCACGAGTGCAAGTCTAGAGCAAGTCATGTCAAGAGAAAGTGTAAGTCTAGAGCAAGTCATGTGAAGAGTCTAAGTTTAGTACACGCGAAAAGTCTAAGTCCAAATATCATGTCATGAGTCCAAGTCCAAATATGCCATGTCATGAGTTTCACTCCAGGACACGGCACGAGTCTAAGTCTAGAACATGTCATATTAAGAGTCTAAGTTCAGGACGCGTCACGTAACGTGTGTAAGTCTAGGGCAAGTCACGTCAGGAGTCTAAGTTTACAACATGCTTAAAGTCAGAGTCAGAGAAGATGTCAGAGTCTAAGTTTACAATATGCGAAAAGTGGCTAATACGTCAAGTCACGAATCCAGTTCTCGGATATATCAAGTGAGAAAGCTAAGTCTAGGACATGAGTCTAGGACATGTCATGTCATGAGTGTAAGTCTCAAATATGTCATGTCATGAGTTTCACTCTAGGGCACAGCACGAGTCGAAGTCTAGGATATGTCATGTCAGGAGTCTGAGTTCAGGACACGTCACGTCACGAGTGTAAGTCTAGAGCAAGTCATGTGAAGAGTCTAAGTTTAGTACACGCGAAAAGTCTAAGTCCAAATATCATATCATGAATCCAAGTCCAAATATGTCATGTCATGAGTTTCACTCTAGGACACGGCACGAGTCTAAGTTTAGGACATGTCATGTCAAGAGTCTAAGTCCAGGACGCGTCACGTCACGTGTGTAAGTCTAGGGCAAGTCATGTCAGGAGTCTAAGCTTACAACATGCGAAAAGTCAGAGTCAGTGAAGATGTCAGAGTCTAAGTTTACAATATGCGAAAAGTGGCTAATACGTCAAGTCACGAATCTAGTTCTCGGATATATCAAGTGAGGATATTGCGTGTTATGAGTCTAAGTCTAAGTCTAGGACATGTCATCTAGGACATGAGTCTAAGTCTCGGACATGTCATGTCATGAGTGTAAGTCTCAAATATATCATGTCATGAGTTTCACTCTAGGGCACAGCACGAGTCGAAGTCTAGGATATGTCATGTCAGGAGTGTAAGTCTAGAGCATGTCACGTTAAGAGCAAGTGTAAGTCTAGAGCATTTCATGTCAAGAGTCTAAGTTTAGTTCACGCGAAACGTCTAAGTCCAAATATCATGTCATGAGTACAAGTCTAAAGATAGACTTGTGCCGTGTCCTAGAGTGAAACTCATGACATGACCAAGTCTAAGTCTAGGACATGTCATGTCAAGAGTCTAAGTCCAGGACACATCACGTCACGTGTGTAAGTCTAGGGCAAGTCATGTCAACAGTCTAAGTTTACAACATGCGAAAAGTCTAAGTCCACATGTCATAGATCCGAGTCCAAATATGTCATGTCATGAATGCTAGAATTAATTACGTCGTGCGATAATTCTAAGTATGTTATGCCAAAAACCGAAGCCTAAATCATGTCATAAGTCTGGATGTAAAAAATGTCACAAATTTGAATTTGCAATATGCCCTACGTCCAAGTCAAATGTGGCATGTCGTAGGTGAGAGTCCAAATATATCGTGTCACAAATGCAAGAATAAATAACGTCATGTCATAAGTCTAAGTATGTCATTTCCAGCATGTCCAAGTTCAAACATTATGACGTGTCGCGTTGAAGGCTCAAGATCTGAGTCTGGCTAGGATCTTGTATTCTAAATAAGGCAGCTTGTGATCTTGTCGCTAAGTAAAATGATCTTAATGAACATGTTCAGCCCACTCGAACATCAGAACGATGCGGGCCGACCTCGTGCAAACGGGAAAATGAAAACTGGGCGTTGCAGCGCGTTGAATGCGCTTCTGTTCCTTTAAAATGCTGGTGGTCCAAATTGGTAGGACCAAATTCTCACCGACTCCTCCACTCTTGTTCGGTCCCGGGATGTTCGGGCCGCCGCTGTTGAACGAGGAGAACTCGTCAGGTAGGTACTTCTCAGGTAGTAAGACCAGCGGGAAGGACTATTATATTGCTCACTTTGGTCGCAGTATAAGCGCAGCGTGTGTGCGTGTGTGTCCGCCTTGCCAGTTGGCTATGCGATGGCACCAACGGACTTGTGGGTGGCCCACGGGGTCTCTGCTCGTTCTTAAGTGCGATGCAGATGCACCAGGCGCAACTCCCCTTCGTTCCGATTTCTGTGCTTCCTTCCTGTGATCTTTCGGCGCTCGTGATAGTTCCGCTTATCACGATGGTACGTCTTTGATGCGAATGGTCCATTTCCTAAGTTTTGAGCAACTAGTGGGAAGCGGACAAGTCTTGCTTGGAATGACGGCCTGGGCGAGATGGGGGTACTGGGAGAGCTGCTGCAGGTGGAAAAACTTGGCAGCTTTCCAATCCTGGAAGAGATGGACAAGCTTGATGACTTGAAGATATTTGAGTTTTTGGGTTAGAGATGCAAGAAGAGGAGCTTGGTGACTTGGAGATATTTGAGTTTTTCGGTTTGAGATGCAGGAAGAGGAGCTTGATAACTCGAAGACGTTGAAGGAGCTGGAGGAGTTTGGTCACCTGAAGATGGAAGAAGAGATAGAGGAGCCTGATGATCTGGAGATGCAAGAAGAACAGCCCGATAAAATGGAGATGTTGAGGGAAATAGAGAAGCTTAAGGACGATGAAATTTTGTAGGAGTTTGTTGACTTAGATATGCAGAAAGGGCTATAGGAGCTGACTAACTTGGCGACGTTGAAAGCGATGGAGGAGTTTAATGACTGGGAGACATTGGAAGACATGGTTTAATGATCTGAGATTTCGGAAGAGCAGCCCGATAATTTGGTGATGTTGAAGCAGATGGAGGAGTTTGATGACTTGGAGACATTGGAGGAGATGATGGAGCTTTGATGACGTGGCGATTATGGAAGAGACGGAGAAGCTTGATGACCCCGGGGAGTAGGAAAATACGTAAAGGCTTTGATGATTCGAAGAACCTGGAAGAGATGGAGAACATCGGCTGGCTGGATGAACTGCTGGGGTTGGTGGAGCAAATGAAGGACGTAGCTGCTAGAGCTGTACGAACTACTTGTACAGCTGAGTAAGATTGTGGATATGGAGAATCCGTAGGAGCTGTTCGAGCCACCACAGCAAGTAGCGAAGATGATGCATCCTTAGGAGAGGGCTGGAAGAGCCGGCGAATCTGGAAGAGCTCAAAGAGCGAAGCTCTCGATGCTTCGTATTCTCGTTCTGAAGTATATACCGTGGTACGTAATAAGTAAGGAAAATGGTGTACGCGACGGGAGTGCGGGAGACTCGGCCGTAACTCCGGGTATGACGCGCATTCGCTTGGAGCCGCGTGTATCCAAGTAAGTAAGTAGGTATAACCCAGTGAGTTGTAGTACCACAAGTCTCTCCCGCTCTTCACCATTCCTCCTTTCCTCTGGCCTCTCTTGCCCTTCGAGCAACCGACGTATCCATCTTTCTCTTTCAGTCATTCGGTGGATCGTTCCGTATATGCACTGTTCTCCTAAAAGATTTGCATGCCAAACTACCATTAAACCCGTTGCAGCGGTGTGTCGAGGTGACTTTTGTACGGATATTTTTAGTGTTTTGTCCTTCGGTCTGCTCGAGAGCATACTGGGGGTTCAAGGCCTCGTGGAGGCGCTCCTCGCCTCAGTAGATTCTCCCTCTTTCTCTCTGGCAATTTCCTCCGCACCAACCGCTTCCAGCTTCCCTCGTGGTACCGCAGCCCAAGAACCCACCCAGGCCTTTGATCATGTGCCAAACGGTTCCAGCATTGATGGATCATCCAGGTGATCATCCATCGGTGATTGTCTGGATCAGAAACGAGATGCAAACTGATGATTCACCAATCCCTTCGAGCGCTTTGGGCCTGCTAAAGTCACCAAACGGCCCCGAAGTCAGATCAAAATCCCCCAAAGGCTGTTGACTCATGTCCCCAAGCTTGGAATGTCTTTCTCTTGACCTTCAAGCGTTCCTCGGCTCGGCGTTTGGTGACAGCGGCTTCCAGCTGCTGTTGTCCATCGATCAGGGGGGGGGGGAGGGCAAAAGGGTCATGAGGTCACGATGACCGATGGCGAGTGACCGATGGCGTCGCATTCGTCCAAGGGGTTTTGAGTCTGTACTCAATGGGACCGAGTCTCCGAGAGGTGACTAAATTCATGAACGACCAAGGGCAGCTTGTTCGCTCTTGGTACCAGTAAATTCAGCTGAATCATCGCCCGCTTCGGAATCGCGGACAACGCGGATACGACTGCGGATGCAAAGAGGGCCCCGGAACGCAGCTAAGTTCTGCCGGCTTACCGAGAGATGCGAGAGACCCCCTCTCTCCATGCAAGAATGAAGGAGAAGAAGAAGAAGAAGACGAAGTTTATGATCTTGGCGTACGAAGGCAAAGCTTCCAACGCGCCTACGTCACAAGGTGAATAAGTGCGCGGGGGGTTCGAGGTCCCTGATATCCTCCTCTCGACTAAGTTGCTCTCCCGTGCCTGGAAGGAGAGCGAGGAGAGGAAGATGTTTGACATTGAGAAAGAAAATGGAAAATGAGGAGTTGTCACTTGTGCACGATGGTAAACATGATAATGACATAGGTTTGGGTTTGTTTGGGCTCCACAGCAATAAAGATGCGGATATTTTGAGAGATGTCAATGCCAGCTGATCACTTGTATACGATGCAACCGTTTGCTCGCCGAAGATACCGTCCTCTTCGACCTTGGTTGGGCGACAGCATGTGACCGTTGGAGAGCCACCGATAACAAAACCGGTAGCTGCTACTACATCCTCCGAGGCGATTTTAAGAGGATATTCGCTCCCACCTGAGACGTTCCGTGGAACGTGGGAGAACGAGGTTCGACCTTTTTTTTCGAACTCGTCCACTGGACAGTGGTAGAGTACGGGAGTTCGAACTCCGGGTTTCGATCGGCCCATAAAATTGCGAGCAGTGAGTGGCCCTGCGTAGTGACTGTGTAGGTCGATATCGAGATTAGGTAACGTACTAGGGTTTAAAAAAATTAAAGATGACAGGTGCAACATCACTTGATTACGTCAAACGGAAACAATTGGAGTAGGGATGGAACTTCTCGTTGCAAAATGCGAAGCTGAAGGGTTTTATTATTGAATCTTTGTTGTTTTCCAGTGTATTGGGCTTCTCCGTGAAATAATAAAACTTCTGTCCCAAATTCATCATTGCAAATGTAACATTCTAGTTACTTTTTGAACATTGGACATGATGACCAAAATCATCGTTGTCAGACAGTAACTGCCTAGTCAATTTTTGGTGGCTAGGCATGATTGCTGAAAAAGTAAATCTCTAGAAACTTTTTGGAGGCTGGGCACGATTGTCCAAAGATCCCAAGTTGGTTTTTGAGGATCGGGCATGATCTTGGGAAAGACAATTCCTAGACACTTTTTGGGGACTAGGCATGATCAGTGTAAAAAACTAATACCTAGGCTCTTCTTGGGGACTGGGCGTGATCACGTCATTTATCATCTCAGAGAGCAACTTCTTAGTTATTTTTTGGCCACTAGGCATGGTCGCCGAAAAAGTAAATGCCTAGGTACTTTTTGGATACTGAGCGAGGTTGTCGAGTAATGACTAGTTACATTTTGAGAACTGGGCATAATGACAGAAAAGAAGATCCGTAGTGACTTTTCACCGTCTGGACGCGACCGTGAGAAAGAAGATCTGTACTTGCTATTCGGGGAATGGGCAGGATTATCAAACAAGTAACTCCCTGGTTACTTTTTCCGAGCTAGCCATGATCGCCAAGAAAGTTGGTCCCTTGTTTCCTTCTGGTAACTGAGCACCATCACTGATGTGAACTCCTAGTGGCTTTTTGTGGACTGGGCACGATCCCGAAGAAAGTAAATCCCTAGTTACTTTTTGGTGACTGGGCCAGGGTCCCGAAACAAAAAAATCACTAGTTACCTTCTGATGACTTAGTCACGGTCTTGAACGAAAAATCACTACTTACTTTTTTGGTGACTTATTCGCGGTCTCGACATAAAAACCACCAGTTATTTTTTGGTAACTTAGTGACGTGCCCGAAAGAAAAAAATCACTGGTAACTGTTTTGTGGCTTAGTCACGGTCTCGAAAGAAAAATCACAGTAACTATTTGGAGACTCAGTCATGGTCCCAAAAGAAAAAAAATCCCTAGTTACTTTTTGCTGAGTGGCACATCACCCGAAAAAATCCCCAGTTATTTTGGTGACTGAGTCAGGATCCTGAAGCAGAAATCACTAGTTACTGTTTGGTGACCGGGTCATGGTTCCGGGACAAAAAATGCCCAGTGACTTTTTGATCACTGGGTCATGGTCGCAAAATAAAAATGCCTAGTGACATTTTGGTAAAATGGCCATTATTGCGAAACGTCACAGTATCAAGGGCCCTTTTTCCAGTGTCTTTACTAAACGGTTCGGACACCTGTGTACTCCAGTCCTCGCCGGTGGTTCCAGGAGTGTTTCATCGCGGGACGAGCGAAGATCACGACGCGTCTCCGGCGTGATGGTAGGCTTGACCAGAATACGTTGAGTGTATCGTGCGTGTGTGTATGACACGCATCGCCACGCAACGTGTCAAAACTCGAGGGAGCTCGGGAATGAGTGTCGTCCTGGGTACATGTGTGTGTGCATGCACGCGTGTGTGTGCGACGAGCCCATACACGCGCACACGCGTCGTATTTTCGCGAGCGGACACGATCAGGCGAGAAAAAGAGAGAGAGAGAGAGAGAGAGAGAGAGAGAGAGAGAGAGAGAGAGAGAGAGAGAGAGAGAGAGAGAGAGAGAGTGGGAGGACGGAGGAGTATGGTTTGTCGTTGCGGGAGGTCAGGCACGATTACTTTTTAGTATACGACCGGCCAGTTCTCTCTGTTCTCGCGCTTCTGCCTCCTTCTCTTTCTCTCTTCAACTATTCTGTTACTGTATTCACTTCTATTATCATTTTCGTTGTGACTAATGTCGCTGCTATTTTTTAAAATAAAAATGATTATTATTCTTATTAGTTTTTAATATTATTCTCGATATATTATTGTTGTTATGTTATTATTATAACCGTTGGTATTTTAATTTATTTTTTATCTTATACTATTTTTCTTCTCTAACTATTAATATTATTATCATTATTATGACTATTACTTTTTGAACGTTATAAATAATATTTCCGAATGTTTTGATGTTTCAAAGAAAATTTGTATTGAGACATTTTAAGATCTCAAATAATATTGGTATTATTATTATTATTATTATTATTATTATTATCGTTGTAGTTGTTACTATTGTTATCATTTTTATAATCAATTTTTCAAGTAAGCCCAAACAGGGTCAAGTATTCAATCAATCTTGTTCTGTTTCTCTCACTAGTTTCTCTCCTTTTCCCTGCTAATCCTCCCCCATTGGCGGCCATTTTGTGACGTTCGCCGTAGGTACCATTTTGTCGAGATTCGAACCGCGGAATTGGTTGAACCTGCGAATGATTACGGGCGTTCCACCGAGCCTCCCGCTGTAGGAATACTCATGGACAAAAGTTCCTTCCTGCCGAAGTGCCCGATGATTTCGATGCAGCTTCGAGATGGTGCCACGAGGCTCGACAAAATGGCGGGCCCGGCCATTTTGTCGTCGACCCGTTAATCCGCACTCAGGCTCAGCTCGTTTCTTGCTGACTTCGCGGAGGGGGATTTTCGTTATTGCGATTCGCCCGGCCCGAATTTCTTTCGGCTGTTGACCTTGAGAGGCTTCGACCTCGGGCGTCAATCCCGTCGGAGGCGATCGAGAGGACTCGTGTGTTGGATGGAACGAAGGAGTTGCTCCGGCATTGTACACAGAGAGGTCGTAACCTTCGAGATCTCGAGGCTCTCGACACCTCTCGTTCCGTTCACCAATGCTTGATACCCCCCCCCCCCCCCCCCCCCCACTGCCCAGATATCGACCATGTTGCGCGGGTCAGCGGATCCCCCTTCCCTTCTATGCTAACACCACCCACGCTCCCATCGTTCGCGCAAATGTTGGAGAATAAGAAGGAGAGCGAGGGTGGCGGAACCGGCGGATCGGCGGGCGATGGGGGGGGGGGGGATCGAGCGGCGGCGCGAGGATGGTGGGGGGGGGGACTTCTTCGAAGTTACTATGTTTCCTCGCGCGCGATTTTATGGCCACGCTCCTACGGGCCTTCGACCTTATTTTTATAGACCTCGGCGGGCGCGCAAATCGCTCGCGAGGATCATCGCGCGGAAAACGCATAAAGAATGGAGCTGCTGCGTCTCCGGCAAAATCGCCCCGGATCCCCTTCCAACCGGATATTTTCCACGCAAGAATCGCGATATTCCCCTCGAACGACTCGAGAAATTACCAAAATACACGTCTAACAATAAAACTAATAATAATCCCGGAAGTTTACACGACTTTGCTTCCTCTCCACGTATTTTTTTCTTCTTTCTTTTCACTCTTTTATTTGTTTTTTTTTTTCGTCGTGAAATTACGGAGGTCTCGTAATATCGTGGTTGTGCGAAAATTTGGCGAATTTTCTTTGTTTCTTTTTCGTGAAATCGTCGAGGGGAAAGAACGATGAGAATAGAGAAACAATGCAGGGATATTTTGCTAGCGCGGATTTTTGCAAGATGTATAGGATTGAAATTTTTAAGTATAAAACTAATGTTATTTTGATACAATCTTAATACTCCAACACAATTATCATATGGAAATAAACGTATAATTTAATGTTTGGCTTGCATCTAAAGTTATATATATATATATATATATATATATATATATATATATATATGTATGTATATGATGAAAAAAATATTGACACAAATGGGTCATGGAAAAAAGAAGAAAAATAGCGACGTTGAAAATACGTTAGAGAAAAAAAACAATGTATATAAATATACATACATACATACATACATACATACATACATATATATATATATATATATATATATATATATATATATATATATAGTTTTTGTGTGTGTGTGTGTGCGCGCGTGTAATACAGATTACAATAATCTCTACAAATATATCTACAAATATATATATACATTTTTAGATACTCTAGATACAATCCAAACATTATTTTTGTACGTTTAAAATTTGGTCTTGGGACGAAAAAGAGATTATTGTAATCTGTATTACACGCACGCACACACACACACACACACACACACACACACACACACACACACACACACACACACACACACACACACACACACACACACACACACACACACACACACACACACACACACGCCCATACATATATATATATATATATATACACACACACATTATGATTAATTTGTTTTTTTTTGTCACGAGACTCAATTTTAAACGTATAAAAACAATGTTTCTGTTATATCTAGAGTAGAAAAATTATATATAAAATTATAGTGCATGTATATAAATATAATTTGAAGCTTTATGAATTATAAAAGTTTTGTCGATAGTTATTTTTATATTGTTGTCATTCATACCTGATATATTGCTATAATCTTTATTGCACTATAACGTCATTTATATTTAATACATATATATGAATAATACATGTGTGTGTGTGTGTGTGTGTGTGTGTGTGTGTGTGTGTGTGTGTGTGTGTGTATATATATATATGAGGTATTCCAGCTGAACTCAACCACTTTTGCATCTTACATTTTTTGATTTGGCTCAAATTTTTTTCTGTTGTTCTACCTATTCAAAGAACTTCACTTGATTTTTTTCGACTTTTTTCACCTATACATTTACGAGATATGATTTTTTTTCGAAATTCGAAAAAAATCGATGTCTTTTATTTCAAATGTCCATAACTTTGCGAAAAAATGGACCAAATGAAGTTTTTTTTTTCAAAATGTTTGTTTTTGAGTGTACTTTTTGATAAAAAATATTAAAAATTTGACGATATTCGTCTTCTATATCGTTTTACCGCTCAAAGCAAAAAATTGTTGATTTCTAAAGGTCGGACACTTTTAATTTTTTTCAAAAAATTTGCTAAGAAACTGTGAGTCTTTTAACTATTTTTAACGCTAGGCTGATCTTGGGCAGACTTTTCCTTATATTTTTTTCATAATTTAAAATCATTTTTTTTCATCACAAACAAAAAAACGTTTTTTTTTTCAAAGGTAGGGCACGTTCAATTTGTTTCAAAAAACCTGGCGCAAAAGTAGGATTTTCGACTTTTGCTTCACTCCGTCCAAAAAACTGCGTTTTAGCCGGATCAAGTGGGACGCAAACCATTTGCGTTTGCATATTTCATCAAAATATCAAATTGATGATGCTCGGTAATTGTTCATGGAATTGGTATTTCTTAAATAGTTTTGATCGCAACGGTAAGATATTTTTTCTGCCTCAGGTGCTGATTTTAAGTTACTGACAAAAGATTCAGCGAAGCCTTTAAACCAATACATTGATTGTATGCATTTAATAACCTGCGAACGTCCCTCATCTCAGTGCTATCTCGACAGATATAGCGCTTGTCCAGGAACCGACAAGTTGAGAGATATTTTGAAAGAGATTTTCGATGAAAACGAAATTGAGACCATAACTTACAAAAATTGGATATCGAAACCATGGACGACTCTTGAAACGATTTAAAAATCTTCCTACGATTTCATCGACGAATTTTGCTCTAATTTAAAATCTCTCCTACCACACGCGTATATCGCTAAAGAGCAAGCGAGTTTCATGAAGCAATTAAAAAATTCATTGAAGGACAATCCAATTTTACAAAACTGTCCAATTTGTCTCAAAAAAATATCGTCAAAAAAGATTATTTTTAATTATGAATAAAATAGAAGGGAAAATATCCCTACGATGAAACTAGTCTTAAAAATAGTTAATATAGTTAAAGTTTCCTAGCAAATGTTTTGAAACAAATTGAACGTGCCCTACCTTTTGAGAAAAAAAAAACGTTTTTTTGTTTGTGATGAAAAAAAAATGATTTTAAATTATGAAAAAAATATAAGGAAAAGTCTGCCCAAGATCAGCCTAGCGTTAAAAATAGTCAAAATAGTCACAGTTTCTTAGCAAATTTTTTGAAAAAAATTAAAAGTGTCCGACCTTTAGAAATCAACAATTTTTTGCTTTAAGCGGTAAAACGATATAGAAGACGAATATCGTCAAATTTTTAATATTTTTTATCAAAAAGTACACTCAAAAACGAACATTTTGAAAAAAAAAAACTTCATTTGGTCCATTTTTTCGCAAAGTTATGGACATTTGAAATAAAAGACATCGATTTTTTTCGAATTTCGAAAAAAAATCATATCTCGTAAATGTATAGGTGAAAAAAGTCGAAAAAAAACAAGTGAAGTTCTTTGAATAGGTAGAACAACAGAAAAAAATTTGAGCCAAATAAAAAAATGTAAGATGCAAAAGTGGTTGAGTTCAGCTGGAATACCTCATATATATAATATTCATAAAAATTACTCATGGAAATTAAGAAAAAATGCGTCATCAAAAATTCATTTGAGAAAAATAAACAAATATATGGAAAATATGTTAGCTGAATTGCGACTGAATTTATCCTCGCGCATGGGTTATTTACGGTGCGTAGTATTTCCCGCAATCGAACATACCATGTGTGTAAGTATGAAACCGGAATTTGCCCATAGGTGGCGCTAGATGTCGATGCAGTTACCGACACATCACGTCAGCGGTGTCTTGTCATTGTATTGATATCCGACAAAGATTTCCAACTCACAATAACACGAGTTTCATTCAGTAGCATTAGTTTATCAGAGATAAACATGTCGAGTTTTGTGCCAACAAATTACGATTTGCCGACAGCGCTACTTTTCTGTTTTCATCTGAAGAAAACCGCAGCCGAATCGCATCGAATGCTTGTGGAGGCGTTTGGTGAGCATGCTCTCGGTAAAACACAGTGTTTCGAGTGGTTAAAACGGTTCAAAAGTGGCGATTTTGACGTGAGTAACGAAGAACGTGGAAGACCACCGAAAAAGTTTGAAGACGCTGACCTGCAAGCCTTGTTGGACGAAGACGACGCTCGAACACAACAACAACTGGCGGATGTACCTACGGTAATGATACGATACTTTGTATCATATCATTACAATAAACGTGTTTTTTTTCTGTACAAAAATTCCGGTTTCATACTTACACACCTGGTATATTATCGTTGAATATTTATATGCGTAGGTAGCGATGAAAAATCCGTTTTGGATATTTTTTTTCTCCTTTTTTTTATTCGTCGTTAACCTCGAGGCAGGCTCGTTGCGTTATGGTCCGGTGAATGATCCTTGTGTAAACGGGTCGCGAGCACCGCGAGCGAACACGACGAACAAAACGGACGGAAAGAGTCCGACCGCTCACTTGCATCGAGTGCGCGCACTCACGACTCGTCGCGGAGTCGCGCTTATCTCCTCCCGGGGATGATCAACAGTCGAGCGCTTCTTTAAATCGTGTGCTAAAAGCAACAATTAATAATTGCCAACAATCGCGATTAGTCCGAAAAAAAAAACGAGTCACTGTCGTTAACACTTCGTCGGAAATATTGTTGCGTCAATATTCGTGATTGGAGATCAATAATCATTCGAATCGTTTGTTATTTATGTTGGTTGCTGGGTTCAGGGTTTTTCAAATTATTTTTGGTGAATGTGCATTAAGGTCCAAAAAGCGTTTTTCGGGCAATTTTTTTCGAGGGGAAAAAGCAAGTGAGCCCAGTAAACATTAACGGCGGGGTAAAGTTAATTCGGCGAAAAAAAGGCATGTTTTTAAGATTTCTTTTTTGGCGTAACGAATAGTGTTCGTTTATTGAAAAATTTACATATAATAAAGTAACATTTGAACAACATTCTCCTAAATTTGCATTGCAAAATATTCAAAATTGAGCGAGTGAAAATTAAAACCCGGAGGCGCCTCGAAAAAAGTTGGTTTGCGGTGTGCACCGTAACTCGCAACGGAATCATTTGAAACAAAACAATCAAAATGCATTTGTTAAAGGAGATGTTTCTCGAGGTAATGATGGGAGGATTTTTTTTTTCGATTTTTCGATTTTTCGTAGCACTTGGGAACCAAAAACCCGATTTTCGCTAAAAAAATCGGCTAATTTGTTGTTGAAAAATTAGTAATTATTAAAAAAAAAAACAAAAAAGCTCTCGACAATACCTGGTGAATTATGTGAAGAAGTACTGTGCAAAATTTCAAAGCGATTGGTCAAGTAGATTTTGAGTTATCGTGCACACGGACTTCAAATATGACAAGTCTCAGCAAAACGGTTTGAAAAACGCAGAAGAGAAGAGAACGGCATGGAGCAATAGACGCTCGAATACTCATAACTTCGTCAATTTTACTCCGATCGACTTGAAATTTTAACACAATATTCTTGATATATTATGCATTCATTTAAAAAATTTAAAAAAAATGAAAAAAAAAATTTAAATACTTTACCCCGCCCTTAAGGGGTAAGGCCACTGTAAATTGTTTGAAAAATCGATTTTTTTTTATTGGCTTAAAAAATAGTTTAAACCCTCTAGAATAAGAAAAAAAGGTCCTGTTAACTTCTTTTTTTAATTTTTTCCAATAAAAAACTATTCGCAAAACTTTAAACGCGTTTTTCTCGAAACATGGTTTTTCAAAATGGCACGCAGCATAACTCGAACAATTTTCATTTTTTTTACTTGAAATTTTAACCAGATGTGAACATTTACATTATCTTGAGAATGTCGATCGGAATTTTCAAGAACTTTATTTATTGATTTTTTATTAACAAAAAACTTGCCGTTTTTTTCGTCAAAAATCAATTTTTTTTTTCAAACGCACGCCAAATCCACAAAAATTGATACTCTTTAAAATCCGATCGACATTCTCTAGCTATAGCCCTCTAGATTAATGGTTTTTTTTTGTTCTAGATTCAAAAGTGCACCAGTGGTGCTGCGTGCCGCGGAGCCCTGGAAGCAAAACATGTCCCGGGAAGATAGCTGTGGAACCGCCATTTTGTTTTTTTTTACTGTAAAAAAATTTTATAATAAAGTTTAATGTATGCCCGATAACACCATTAAAAGTTTTTTTTCAAATACCTTCAATTTCGGGAGCAAAAAATTAGTGAAAAAACCTTTTTTTTTGGGCCGTTACAGTGGCCTTACTCCTTAAAGGAGATGTTTCTCGACGTAATGACGGGAGGATTTTTTTTTCTTTCGATTTTTCGATTTTTCGTAGCACTTGGGAACCAAAAACCCGATTTTCGCTAAAAAAATCGGCTGATTTGTTGTTGAAAAATTAGTAATTATTAAAAAAAAACAATAAAGCTCTCGACAATACCTGGTGAATTATGTGAAGAAGTACTGTGCAAAATTTCAAAGCGATTGGTCCAGTAGATTTTGAGTTATCGTGCACACGGACTTCAAATATGACAAGTCTCAGAAAAACGGTTTGAAAAACGCAGAAGAGAAGAGAACGGCATGGAGCAATAGACGCTCAAATACTCATAACTTCGTCAATTTTACTCCGATCGACTTGAAATTTTAACACAATATTCTTGATATATTATGCATTCATTTAAAAAATTAAAAAAAATTTAAATATTTTACCCCGCCCTTAAGGTGCCTTTTCATGTATATTTGAAATGTATGAAAAAATGTTCAACATGAAATTTCGTGAAATTATAACTTTTATCAGGTTTGAAAAAAATGTGTTAAAAAAATACTTTAACGCGTTAGAAAAATGATTTAAAAATACTTTTTCAACGACTCTTTTGATTCACTTTAAAGATTTTTCATACTGAAGAAAATAAACTTTGGGCTGATTCAAAAGGTTGTTTAGTTTTTTTTTGCTATCACGCTCGCGAATTTGCGAGAATTCTGAAAATAAAAACTGCCGAAAATGGTCTTCAAAGTTTTTAATCGGCGGAAATATCAACATCAAATATCAATCGCTTATTTGCTTTTGGCGTTATATCTTCAAAAACATTTACAATTTGCCTCTGTTAACTTTATAAATAAATAGTCTTGGAGTTCATCTATCGATTTAAGCAATAAAAAAAAAAACATTTTTCGGACGGTTCTAATTCAGGCACAGACCTTAATATTGATTCAAATGAAAAATTTGTTTGGGTATTTTATAAATAAAATAATTGCGAATTACAAGTTTTTGAAAATACATTTATATGGATGTATTTACATTGACAATACAATGAATTATTAGATCGATTAATAATTGCCTTGAATTTTATAAAAATAATACGTTATTTCAACGAATAGTTATCTTGATTTTTGTTTAGAATACTTCTTCATAAATGTCAATATTAACAATAAAATTTACTATTTCCATTAATTGATTACCTTGAGGTTGTCCAAAGGAATTTTGTATTTGGAAATATCGTATTTTTTCCATCTTAACGTTGTTCAAGATTTCTGCATCGACGATAAAACTGTCAAGTATTGGCATTAATAGTTATTCAAGTTATTAATTACCTTGAGTATTTTATAAATCATATATTTGCAAATGATACGTTTTTAAATTACATTTTTATGTATATGTTTATAATAACAATAAAAATAGATGTTAATGGAACTAATAATTAGCCTGAGGCTTTGTAAAATCGTTTTTGTAATTGGAAATTTCGTGCTTTTTCCCTCTTAAGGCGGGAGCCTGAATTAGAAGGTCCGGAAAAATCGTTTTTTTTTAATTGCATAAATCGATAGATAAACTATGCAAGAATATATTTACGAAGTTACAGAAGCGAATTGTAAATATTTTCGACGATACAAGGCCTAAAGCAGAGAAGTGATTGATGTTTGATATTGATATTTCCTCCTATTGAAAACTTTGAAGCGCGTTTTTTCCAGTTTTTATTTTTACAACTTTCCCAAATTGGCGGGCGTGATAGCAAAAAAACTAAACGACCTATTGAATGAAACCAAAGTTTATTTTCTTCAGTATGAAAAATCTCTTCAAAGTGAATGTAAAAGAGTCGTTAAAAAAGTCTTTTTAAGGCGTTACCCCCACTTGTAGTGCAAAAAAAGGCCTTTTTCATGATTTTTTTTAAAGAAAACTACAAAACTTTTTAAATCGATCAATATACCATCTTAAAGAACACATCTTGAGGAACTTTCAGTAATTTTTTTATTGAAAAATATTACATTGTTTAGTGGCAAATGGCCGTCAATGAAATAATGTTTTTATATACACGGTTTGCGGTGACCAACATTGCGGCGAAGTGGATCATCTGGAAAAAAAAAATGCGGATGGATTTAGCCAAATATAAGTATAAACTAGTCTTTAATCGAAGGATTTTAAAAAATATTCATTTTTCACAAAATGGCGGACAGTCAAAGTTAATGGTTCGAACTTAACGAAAAAAAACGGCCGTTTTTTGGCTAGAAAAAGTCCATTTTTTTCGAAAAAAAAAAATCGAACGATTAAAGACTACATTTTTATGTATTAAATAAGCCTGCAAAATTTCAAGAAGATCGGTTCATTAGTGTTCGAGTAATCTTGGTCACCGACTTCAGAAATGCCATTTTGAGAAAAACGCGTTTAAAGTTTCAATTTCCGGTCGTTTACACAACGGATTCTTCTCTTTCAACGCTCATATCTCAGTCAATTTTGTTCGGATCGACTTGAAATTTTCAGGACATATTCTCAGATACTTATACTTCAAAAAAAATGCAATGAAAAAAATCGATTTTTTTCAAAATCGCAAGTGGGGGTAACCCCTTAAATAATTATTCCAGCACGTTAAAGTATTTTTCTTTAAGGGGCCGGTCCACTTTGGAGTCACGAAAAAGACTATTTTGGCGATTAAAAAAAAATGATTTTATTAAAGATATGAATATAAAAGTTGTTGGGCTTGATAAATAAAGTCTTGAGATAATTAAAAAAAAAAATTCATTTTTATTCATTTTTAAGTACAAAAATAGTTTAACGTAACGCATCAAAAATAGGTGGGCTAGGTAGCTCCATCACAACTCGGCAACGGTTTGTCTGAAACAAAAAAATCAAAGTCCATTAGATTAAGTATGACACCTGTTACAAAATGACCCTCGGATATGAAGTTTTATCAAAAAATAAAAAAATGACAGATGAAAAACGAAAAAAGTATTTTAAAAACGCGTTTTTTCGCAGTTTTTCGCAAAAAGAGCAAATATCAAAATATTAAAACCATCGAGGGTCATCTTGTTGCGAATCATGTTTACAATATGTGGTTCAAATTTCAAGAGAATCGATTTATTATTTCGATTTGATTTCGATCGATGATTGCTTTCGATTTTTTGAAGTTTTCAAACTGGACTGGCCCCTTAAACAGATTTTTTTTTCAACCCTGAGAAAAGTTATAATATCACGATTTTTTCAGCTTTTTCTTAATTCACCCAGAAGAAAAATATATGGCAATTGAACATTTTATCGGTTCATTTGGTTCAGTCAAAAATTACGTGCTTCATCTTTCCCGCCTTGTGGACTGCACTGGCATGGAACAGGCTTATAAATCTGCAGTCATTTATTGTTTCATGTTGAACTTTTTTTTCAATACATTTCAAATATACACGAAAAGATCACTCAATGTTTATTGAGCTCCCTTGTTTATTTCCCTTCTAAAAAAATTCCCGAAAAAACATTTTTTGGGCCCGCTAATTCAGGTTTAACGGTTGTAAGTATCTTAGCATTGACAATAAAATTGACAAGTATTTGAATACATATTTATTCACATTAATAATTAGCTTGACGTTTTCATAAATTATATATTCGCGAATTTAAAGTGTTTTTTTTTTCAACTAAATTTTTATAAATATTTGTATATCAATAATAAAATTAATTATAATTTTAATAGATATTTATTTCAATTAATAATACCCTTAACATTTTTCTAAATTATATAATAGAAAATGTCTCTTCCATTAATTTGATTTTTTATAAATCTTGATAAATCAACACTATTTCCCCCACCACTGAAAAATTGTTCGCAGTCGCCAAACTCGATCGTTTTTCGAAAAAAAAAAACGGACTAATCAACGGGCCTCACTATACGTACGACTTTCTGTATTCGGGGTATTATATTCGTGGGCTACACGAGTTGTTAGGATTTAATTAGTTTTTATAGTCACCGCGGGGCAATAAAAACTAAAGAAAAAAACATACCGGCCATTCATTTTTTAGGTTCTTCCTCGAACACTCTCCTCTGGTCAAGTTTACGCGAGCGAAGACTTTTTACGTTTTTTTTTTCGAGTCCCAACGCCCCTCGTGTCTGGGGCCGATTTGCCAATGATTTTTTCCCCGCGCACTTGACCGCGGATCTTTTATCGCCAAGGTCGGTCGAAATTTTGCTCAAAACTCGTCGACCACGCGATTTAAATGCACCAATAATAATAATAATTCCGAAATTTTGCTAAGTGGTATAATAAGTATGATGGAAAATTGTTTTTTTTTTGCGTTTACGAAATTTGTGCATATCGCAAAAAAATGTTTAGCTATACTAATAATTTATTTAATTACAACGTTAATATTTTCTTACGACAGTAAAGCACGGACGCAAAAAAAACGACATTTGTCTGCCAATAAACGAAAATTCCTTGTCATATAAAAAAAAATGAATAACAAATTAAATTAAATAAAAATTAAATAGAATGATTTGAATAAAATTGAATATATTAAAAAATAAAAATTCTATATATATATATATATTGATATTGATATATTAATAAATTCAAATTGCCGTACACTCAAATGGTGTTTTAATTGTAGAAAAAAAAAACATCGCACGAATCCTTCAAAGCTGGAGCGTTAAAAACCACGAGCATAATAATTCTTCATTTATTTATTTTCCACGGTTTCTTCACGATTGCGCGCTTCGTTCGTGTCTTCGTTGAAGAAGCAAGGCGAAATTGGCCGGCAAAAAAGAATAGCAATTGCGCTCGGGGCAATGTTGATTCACGCTGGAAACGTCGAAACATGAATTATATGGTGGCTATGCCTCTCCACCCAAGCGCGGTCATTCGTTTTCGAGCGATTGCATCGCGCGAGCTCTCTCGATGGGTACTGGAGCACTTCGATCTTTTTTTTTTCTTTCTTTTCGAGCCACTCGTACGTTTGCAACATCGAGAGCAACGACACGTGAATAAGTTAATTGCGTTACTCTTTATTCCCTTTCCTCATTTTATTATTCCGGCCCTCATTTTTCCTTTATTTTTAATAATTAACGCGCTCATAGTTTAATTAAGCTGGCCTTTTATTTTATTGACATAGAAGATTTATTTTCGTTACTTTATTTGTCGATGCATCGACATTTCAGATATAATAATAATAATAATATTCGAGAAAAGTGTATATATATATATATATATATATATATATATATATATATATATATATATAGGATATGTAAATGCATGTATATTATTTTTATTGAAACTTCACCCTAATATTGTATAATTATATGAATAAGTTTATATATATATATATATATATATATATACGTAAATAAGATGAATATTATTATTTATGATCAAGAATAGTATCTTTAATTTTATACATTACTGAATTTTATTTTTTTGTGTATTAAATTGAATTTAATTGTGTATTAAATAAAATGTATTATTGAATTTCAGTTTTTATAGTGTATTAAAATAATCATGATAACCGTATATTAATATAATTAGCAATTCAACGTTCTCATATATTGAAATATAAGATTTGTTTTAATTATTTTATTTTTTGATTTATTAAGATAAAAAATATCACAACAATATTCGACGAAAATACATATATGTTTATATATATTATTATTTATTATAATATTACACTAATGGTATGTAATTATACAATGAAATTTATACAAATATATTAGGGTGGCACAATGTTGAGCTCTATTTTTTTCTTTTTTCTCAACATTCAATTATGTAAATGTGGATAGCTGCAAGCGGTCAATAAATATTTAGAGGTCGCTCAACCCTACCAAAAATTCAAATTTTAATTAAAAAGACGATTTTTTTTCGTCCCCTTCCTTTGTCCCCATAATTTTTAAATTAACCTCGCAAAAGCTCTCGCCGGCCAATGAATATTTAGTGGTCGCTCAAGAGCTTTGAAATTTCCAATTTGCGCTAATTTTTTAAAAACTTTTTCACTTATAAATCTGACGCTTTGGGGAAATTTTCAAAACAATTAATCCGTTTTTCTTTAGAAACAGATTTTTCAAATTTACCTCACACTTCTCACCCAACAATTATAATCTTTGTTCTCATAAAATAATTCTTTAAAGCTCTTGTCCGTAAACAGACTTATAGGCCGTTTTATTCGTAAAACGAAAACGGCAGCTGTTTCTCGCGCACCGTAATGCGTCCCACAGTTGGTCTCGTTAGTCAAACTGTTGACCAATCGTAGCTGTACTCTGTGACGAGCTACGCCATAATACAATAATGCATAACAATACATAATAACACATATCGTCTAATTGGTGTTTGTTACAAATTATTATAACAAATTATTCAGAAAATGTAACAATTCGCTGTTTATTTTGTTTTTATGTTACAAGGAATTATAGCGCACGCCGGATTTATTTTTTGGCGGAAATCGAAAATTTTGAAAACTTTGAGCAACCATTTACATTACATTTATTTATATTTATATAAATATTCATTGGCAGGCTAGAAATTTCGCGAGTGTAATTTTCAAATTATAAAGCGTCAGAAGTGGAGGCAAAAAATCGATTTTTTAGTGAAAATTTCAATTTTCAGGAGGCTCGAGCGACCTCGAAATATTTTTTGACCGCTCGCAGCTTCGGCGGCAATTTTGTTTTTTCGGTAAATATTCGGAAGTGGGGCTTCTGCTAGAATCAGGTTCTATCTGGTTTCTGGTTCTATCACGTATTAACAACCCAAACAAATCCAAACAACACCTAAACAACCACATACAAACCCAAACAAAAATATTATAACAAATTATACATACATATAATTATACACACATATTGTTATAAATTTTTTAGCAAATTAATATATTTGTAACAAGCAATATAATTGTAACAAATTTGTCATTTTGTAACAAACAAATATATATTATATATATATATATATATTAATACCCAATATATAATAATATATTATATAATATATAATATATAATATATTATAATTTTAATATATATTTACTATAAAATATTATTATATATTATATTATTAAATGTATTATATTTAATATTATAATTCAATAATATTAAATTAATATATATATATATATGAGCATTATTATTATTTACAACCGAGAACAATATCTTCAATTTTATAATGTACGTTAAATTTAAGTCGTTAAAGCGTATTGAATAAATCATAATAATCACGTATTAAAATAAGTATCAATTCAACGCTCTCATTTTTAAAGCCCCATGTTTCTCTCTCGTCCGAGCGATAAATCCCGAGTAGGCGGACCGGCAAATAAAAAAAAAAAGTAAAAAAATAACCAATAGACTGCTTGCATCACTAACTTACGTAGTACTCGAGGCCTGTCTTGGAAATTTTCCGAAATTTTTCCCCCGCTTCGCGGTTCTACCGGCTCTTCGCTTCGAGCACAATCGTCTGGTCTCTTGCACAAGGTCAGGAATCCAATCGATAAACGGAGTGCCCCGGGTGAAAAAATTTCCGGAGGGAAAAAGAGGATGACGATGAAAAAAAAAAACGGAGGAGAAGAAGACGAAGAAAAAAAGAGGAAAATTGCGACGCTTGAACTTGAAAGCTTGCGAGAAAAAAATAGCTTTTATCCGTTCCCCACCCACGGATCGTCTCCTCGACGATGTTTGCTCTCTCGGTACGATCCACGGCGTAGCCCGCGCAACGTCTCTCATCCGATATATTTTAACATCGGAGAAATTCTCCCGCCGGGTGACCTTCCCGATGTGAAGATCTCGCGAAAAGCCTCGCCAGGGCTCGTATTTTATGTTATTCCTTTTTTTCGAATTTATTGAAACTTTTAAAATTTTGTTCTTTTGCTGTGTGTTTTTTTGAGAATTAATTTTCTTATTATTTTTTCATATGAATATTTTTAAATTATGTTTGAAAATATTCATATTTATTTTGAATTTATTAAATATTTTTTTGAATGTATTTAATTTTTGTTAATATTCGTTTTTATGATGACATATAATTATTATGTAATTCACGTTATATGTGTAATTTTATTGTGCAAATATTCTACATATGAAAAAATATATATATTTTTTTGATGCATATTTTTTTTAACATGTATTCGTCCGCTCTGCTCTTGGGCGACTTATCGATTTTTCGAGTGCCAAAAATAAACGACCATATTCGATTAATCACTTCGTGTCATCGTTGACCGTCCGATTTTTTTTCTCTCACTTCTTTTAGTTGTCGTTTTCATAATACGCCGATGATTTTCTGTATGAGCCGACTAGCCTGATCGACGTGATACGAGATAACCGAGGATTTTTGACGAATCATTAATGATCCTTCGAGTGACGCGGCTGAAGGATTGGCTTAGTTGTAAACCGCGGATACCTTAGCTGAGGAAAAAAAATTGGGGGCCTATCCCATGCGGGCTCCAAAGGTGCATTGAGAAAAAACACAGACTGGAATAACTCAGGCGGAGGTGGTCATTAGTGGCTGATGGAATCTGTCAGTCTCTTATTCGTTGGCTGGAGTAAAATCATGATTTATTTAATTATGTGCAAATGGTTAATTTTCTTATGTGGTTGTAGCTTCATCTTCCATCGGAACACCTGAGTATCGAGGTTGGATTAACTGGATCAAACATTTTCCCTGAGACTAATGTTCGAAAGTCAATGGAGAATCTTGGATTTTGTGATCTGCTGCCAGATTGTGCTCCGAAGGCCGGATTATCTTTGATCATTGTTCCACGGCCCTGCAGTGTCTTTTCGCCAACTGAAACACATTTGTAGCTGAACCGGTTGCCCCGAATCAAACGGAATACCCAAAGTCATTACATTGGAGATTCTCCCGCCTATCCTGAGTATTATGATCTTTGATGTGCTGTGGGATTGTGGTCCGACGCCCAGACGCAATTTCCTCATTGTTTCACAGCCCTGTCATTGCTCCCATTGAGGCAAACTCACAGCTGGATTGGTTCACCCGAATCAATCGAATTTCCCGAAATCATCATACCGAAGATTCTCCAACCTGGCCTAAGAATCTTGATCTTTGATATGCTGTGGGATTGTGGTCCGAAGGCCAGACGCCATTTGATCATTGTTCCCAGTTCTGAAGTGTCTTTTTTCCCCACCCAGGTACAATCCCACGACGATTAGGCCGACCCGAATCAGATCCGCGCAGATGATCATTGGTAAGTTTTGGTGGCTGGCGGTCCAGGGGATTGGATGGATGAAGGTAGGACCGGAGAACAGCATCCCAGGGCAATGAAACCAGTCAGCAGGCGCCGAGTCACAGAGGCGCAATACTTGTCCAGCTGCATGATCATCTCTCTTCCTCTCTCTCTCTCTCTCTCTCTCTCTCTCTCTCTCTCTCTCTCTCTCTCTCTCTCTCTCTCTCTCTCTCTCTCTCTCTCTCTCTCGCCAGGACAATTATATATCAAAATATATCAAAACTCAGTTAGTGTGTCAGCCAGCCGCCTTTGGCACTCGCTTCCAATGAGTGTGACCGGTTCTCCTTCGCTTGACGTTTTCAAATCAAAATTATTTGAGCACCTTTTTAGTGGAGAGCTTGCGGGTGTGAGTTGAGTCAAATGTGTTGGTGTGGAATTTAAATTTAATCGAATTAATTAACTCGTGCAGTATATATATCATTGCATTGTTGCTCTTTTTCGGAATTCTGGGCAGGATGTGCTACGGTGCACTTGCATAAAGTAGCTTATGGTCGGTTTTTCTAACGCACTCGTTTAAGGTCGTTTTTTTTTTCCATTTTTCTTTCCATTTTTTCTTTCCATTTTTTCTTTTTTCTTTCTCATATCATATTATTGTAGTGGTTGTTGTTATTATTATATTTTGGATTATGGTTAGTATTTTTCATCATGGGAATTACTAAGCTGCGCCCTTCGTTGTATACCATGATTAGGTGTATTACATTACATTATATCATACTATTGTTATCTCTTTATAATTTGTCAAAATGCGGGCGTTATTATTATTATTATTATTATTATTACTATTATTTTGTTTATTTTGGTTATTATGTTATAGATCCAAGTGTTGACTTTGGTACGATTATGTATTATTTCATTTTTATTATCATTTCATTATTATTATTATTCATG
>OZ023318.1:2030522-2053903 GCA_964007375.1 Ophion obscuratus
CATCGTTGGTAGTTATTGAATGAAATTTCGTTGATTGAATTGTGAAATTGTTGGTGTAAATAATCGGATTTATTAGTTCAAACATAACGCTATTGACTTTAATAACATGATAAAATTAAAAGTTTTTTTTTCATTCAAAATATATATTGTTAGCCGAGAACAATATGTTATTGAAACTATCTAAAAAGTTAGCACGAACAAATTATGTAGTTTTGCCTTTTCAAAAATTAAATTCCGCTCGTTTGATTCTGATAAAATTTCTATTGAGTAGATATGTTATTTTATTTTTTTCACCATTTCCGATATCGATTTTCAAGTACATTATTCGTTAAAATATTTATATTTTATTTTGATTGAAAAATATTAAGCAAATGTCTGAATTAGTTAAAAAATCATGCGAAAATAAAATTTGTTTCTTGGGCATTCGGTTGAAAAAATTCAACCAAATCATGACCGAGCGCCACCGAATGATAGGGTGTGAAGAAACCCGTAGTTATCGGAGTAACCGCTAGAAGCCGCACGCGCGCTCGTTTCTCGTAAACGTAGCGCGAACCGAAAATCGCGGAGAAACTCTAAAGACCATCGTTTCTTGGCCTGTGGCGAAAATCAAAGTGTAGTATCTGTTCTTATCAGTTGAATATCTGATATTCCCTCCATGGATATTCCATTGGATATTTGATATTCTCTCAACTATTATCGTGGATGATCATTCTAATGCTCACTTTTTATTTAAGATTTAAAACAAATTGAAAAACTTACGTCTCATGGCATATTCGTTTCGATTTAGTAAATAAATAATTCATTCTATTGATCAAATTTTTGTACGAAATAAAAAATGTAGGAGCAACCGCTTAATTATTTCATCCATACATCTACGGATTGTATATAGAATGATTTCAATATAATATAATTTTATTTGAAGGATAATGTAGATGTTCAGAGAACAGAAGAGATTTTCAAACAAAATAATATGTTATTTGAATCAATCACATTTTCCAACATTTTACAGTATTGTAACAATCTCACATATCGGTGGCTCATATATTTTCTAGATTCAATTGATTTTTCTCCCAGTGTAAGATAATTTTCGCATTAAGCAATCGAATAATGTCCGTTTTAATTTATAAAAGTACAAAATAAATTTTATAAATCATTTAAAAAAAAAATAGTATGTGGCCAATTTTAAAATAGATATCTGTACTTAAAAAAAAGAACAAACGAGTTTTTTTTCGGACTATAACTTTGGATTTCTTCTCGCAAGTTTTACCCAAGTCCTCCTCATATTTATATCAATTGGCATTTTGATCCACAACTTTCCCGATATTTTTACACTATTATTCTTACATTTAGGAACAACACACCAATGATAGGAATTGTAAGCCACTTTTAACCAAAAAAATTACGTACTCACATTTTCGCGCGGAAATTTGAAATGTAAAATTTAAATGCATTTTTATGGCACTTGTCGATTTCATAAAATAGAAATAAAAATTCTAGTAGTTTATTGCCACCAAAAATCAAATTGAGACACCTTTCAAAAAAGGGTGCACTTATTGGACTTATGGCGCTTACATTTTATGAATCATTTATTATAATAATTCGTAACAAACACCAATTAGACGATATGTGTTATTATGTATTATTGTGCATTATTGTATTATGGCGTAGCTCGTCACAGAGTACAGCTAAGAGCGGTCTACAGTTTAACGAGACCAATTGTGGCACCCATTACCATGCGGGTCCAACAACTGCCATTTCAGTTTTACGAATAAAACAACCTATATTTTGTTCAGAGACAAGAGCTTTAAAGAATCATTTTATCAGAACAAACATTATAATTCTTGAGTTAAAAGCGTGAGGTAAATTTGTAAAATCTGTTTCTAAAGTAAAAAAGGATTAATTGTTTTGAAAATTTTACAAAGCGTCTAATTTATGAGTGAGAAGAGGGTAAAAAAGTGGCGAAAATTGGACATTTCGAAGCTCTCGAGCGATCACTAAATATTCATTGGACAGCCAGAGCTTTCGCGCCGTTAATTAAAAAATTATAAAAATTATAAATTATATAAAATTCATAAAATTATAAAACTCATGGACGAGAAGTGGACGAAAAAAATCGATCTTAAATGAAAATTTGAATTTTTGGGAGGCTCGAGGTTCGAAATATTTTCTGATCACTCGCAGCTTTCGCGACAATTTTTTTGTTTCTTTAAAAAAAGATAATCGGATGGTGAGAAAAAGGGAAAAAAATAGCGCTCAAATTTGTGCCACTCTGATATATATATATACATATATACATACATACATACATACATATATATATATATATATATATATATATATATATATATATATATACACATATATATGTACATATATATACATATATATACATATATATATATATATAAATATATTTGAAATTCATTAAAAATTAAAATAGATTCGAAAGAATAACAAATGGACGATTTCCGCTGAAAAAGGGGCACGAAATTTTCGACTAATGGTCCCAGGATCCTCACTCGTGAAAGGGAACTGTTCTGAGGGAGGTAATCGAAGGATTGGGTTGCATTTCAAATTGGTTCTTCTCACGAGCCTCGTGTCTCTGCGGGTATTTTTTTCCTCCCTTTGCTCCTTTCTCCTCCGCCGCGCTTTCTCGGCTCCGGGGTTGAGGTCCCTGTCCTCCGCGACGCGAACAGACGTCAGGTTAATGCGCCTCATCCTCAGTCAGGTTAATGCGCCTCCACTCGCGGTTCTACGGCTTTGGTACTCGTTCCGGAGCTCCCGCTCGCGCGCGGAAAAACGAGATTATGGGTCGTGTCCTGCGCGTCCAGGTCGTTGTGCCCTCCTCTCGCGCGGATTCGTACATCTTCGATTATTTTTTTCCGCGGTTCGCTGACCTCGTGAACTAAAAAAAAAAATAAGATTAGGAAAACGAGAGAGAGAGAGAGAGAGAGAGAGAGAGAGAGAGAGAGAGTTCAAAATAATGGAAAAATGAAAAAAAAATTAAGTATATGTATATAGATATATTGAATAAAAAATATGCGTGGCACTCGAAGCTTCGACGAACGTCACAGCTTTGATTCCCGTCCAAGAAGAATTCTTCTTTTTATCCTCTTTTTTTCGTGCTCATCCACAAATTTCTTCCTCTCGTCATCATAAATTATTCTATTATTGTAGTTTTTGCCGGAATCAACGGGCGAGAGAGAGAACGAGAAAGAGAAAGTGTACTATTAATTTCCAAAAATAATTTCTAATGATAATAATAATTTGAATGGTGATAACAACGGGAATAATAATTAAATATCAAATTCAACAACAACGATAATACTAATAATAATTATGATTAGTAATATTAATTAGCATATCATTACATTCGTATAACACTAATATTATATTGTTATATCAATAGTATAATATATTGATATTGATATATTAATATGAATATAATATTGACTAGTATATTAAATATTATATCAACAGTAAATAATTACTGTTATAAATTAAAAAAATTATAAACGACTGCCATAAATATTAATAAAATATTAATTAGTATATGGCTACATTCGTGTAATACTGATATTATATTGTTATATCAATAGTATTATATTGATATTAATATATTAATATGAATATAATATTAACTAGTATATTAAATATTATATCAACAATAAATAATTACCGTTACATTTGTAACCCTACGGGGAGGCGAATAAAGATTATTACCAAATAATTACCGTTATAAATAAATAAATATTATAAACGATTGCCATATATATTAATAAAATATGAATTAGCATTTGATTACATTCGAATAATACTAATGTTATATTGTTATATCAATAGTAATAATGCTAACAGTCATACTCTTCATGATAATAATTATTGAAAAAATAAATACAGTAAATAATTACTATTATAAATAAATATTATAAATGATTACGATATATATTAATATAATATCAATTAGCATATGATTACATTCGTATAATCCTAATATTATATTGTTGTATCCATAGTATATTGATATCGATATATTAATATGAATATAATATTAACTAGTATATTAAATATATCAACAGTAAATAATTACTGTTCTAAATAAATAAATATTATAAACGATTGCCATATATATTAATAAAATATTAATTACTATATGATTACGTACGTGTAATATTATATTGTTATATCAATAGTATATTGATATTGATACATTAACATGAATATAATATTAACTAGTATATTAAATATATCAACAGTAAATAATTACTGTTCTAAATAAATAAATATTATAAACGATTGCCATATATATTAATAAAATATGAATTAGCATACGATTACATTCGAATAATACTAACGTTATATTGTTATATCAATAATAATGATGCTAGCAGTCATACTCTTCATGATAATAATTAATGAAAAAACAAATCCGATAAATAATTACTATTACAAATAAATAAATTCCATAAATGATTACCATATATATTAATATACTATTAACCAGTATATTGAATATTATATCAGCAATAAATAATAACGGTTATAAATAAATAAATATTACAAACGATTGCCATACATATTAATATAATATCAATTAGCATATGATTACATTCGTATACACTAACGTTATATCGTTATATCAATAGTAATAATGCAAACAATCGTACTCACAATGATAATAATCATTGAAAAGAAGAAATACGATGATAATGTTGAGAAAGAGTGAAAAATGACGTGAAAGATGACAAGGAAGAATAAGAGGACTGTATACAGGGAGAAGGTAAAGAATTTCGTCAGACGCGAGACGACCGTAGGCGTTTGCGCCCATCCTCATCCCCTTGCCTCCCTTCGCGACAGGGTTAACGACTCGGAAAAGCGAGTTATCGGCCCCGTCGACGACGCACGGTCGTCCGTGTCTTCGCACTCGACTCTCCAATCTTTCTCCCCCCCCCCTCCCCTCGTTCTCGCTTTTCCTCTTTTGCTCTTTTTCTTTTCCGTTTTGGGGGCCTATACGTATTTGCACGAATTCACACGTGTGTGTTTTCTTCTTCCGAACGCTTTATCATCGTCGCAAATTTCGTCGTTTCCTTCTGAATATACGTACGCGCGTGTGTAAAAATATCTTCTTTTTTTTTTTGGCCAAATTGAAATTTTGGAAAGGCCAACGTCCGAGGTTGAGTGCACGTACGCGTCGCAAAAGTCCGCTGCACTCGCGAGTGGGCGTTTTCGCGATTTTTGGGTCAATTTTCGATGTTTTTTTTTTGATGGCAATATTTGGAGCACGGGGTCGGAATTTTACACGATTTTCATACATAGCCTTGGCAAGTTTGGGATTTTTTTTCAACGGGATATTTTGATAAACGCGGGAGTTATTGTTATTTGAAGAAAGTACCGCGGTTGCGGCATGACCAGACGGCGTGGGTGGTTTTGGCTACTGGGGTGATCTGAGATGAAAAATTAAAAAAAAACACGTATTTTTAGTAAAATAATAATAAAAGTATTATAATAAAATAATAATAAAAAATAATAATAAAAAATAATAATAATAAAATAATAATAAAAAATAATAATAAAAGACTTTCGTATGACCGGATGGTTTATGGCAATTTTGCGAATTACGAAGTTGGCAAGCTGTGGAAAAAAGTTCTATTTTTGACAAAAAAAGCCACTTTATTAATTTGTTATTAACAAATAAATGAAGAAGTATTTTTTTAATTCGCCGATACGATAGAGAATGTCACAAACGAATTCATGTTTTTCGAATTTTCACAAAATCTTCATCGCAATAATTTAAGGAGAGATAGATGGTCGAGGTCGAGGATTTAGGAGCTATGAACATTCCGTCGACCGTAGAAGACCTACACTATGGGCCTGGTATCGATGATTCCAGGTAACTTGACAAATTTCATGATTTATTCATTCCCAAATTTTCAAACGCGTTTTTCTCAAAACCACGTTTTTCAAATCGGTATCCAAAATTTCTCGAAAACCAATTAACCGATTGCCTTGAGGTTTTTTGTGGTTATTCTATACACCCTTATCTAGTACTTGTCATAGGATTTTTTTTTCCGTTACTTAGTTTTTGGTTTTACAGGCAAAATAATAACTTATTTTTGGCCCAAAAATCACCATTCATGTTCAAACGTCCGCCATTTTGTCATAAACTGATATTTTCAAAATCGGCTATGACAAGTTCTAGATTATAATATCTAATTTAATAATCTTTTTGGTTTTTTTTTTCAGATGATTTTTGAAGAAACGCCAGTGGGTACCGTATACGCAGATTTTTTTACGACGCTCCAAGGATCATACAATATCCTTTTATATTTTTGATATTTTTAAATAAAGTAAATTAAATATATTTTTGAATGTATATACTTTTAGATAATTAAAACTCCAATCCGAAATTGCAAATAGTTTTCCTTGAAAAAATTCACAAAAATGACCTTTTTTCCGGCTCCCAGGTGTATGTCTCCCCTTAAGACCCTGAGCGGTAAAGCTACGCAATGAAAAAATCATATTTCCAAAATTTCGAGCATTTTTCCGCCCCGTAATAGCGCAGTCGCAATTTTTTCTGCTGATTTATTCACTTTACGGTTGAGAATCTCGATTTTATCCTGTGAAACTAAAATATAATAATATTCACGAAAAGTAAGCATTGTAAATAGGATCTCAATATTCAAAAAAATTCAATTGATCAACACTTTACAAAATTTAAATGAACACAGTACTGAAACTTGAACAAATTTAACTTCTTCATCATATATTAAACATAATTTCAACTATATTTAATTTATTGGTATTATTTTTCAATTCAATATTCATGTTATTAATCATATTTCGATTATTTCATTTATTAATATTATTTTCAAATTTAACATTAATTCAACGCTGGTGATATTAATAATATCATTCATATTCACAATATTAATTTTCAATTTAAAAAAAACACAGAAAATCAGATATGTACGGATAAACATAAACAAAATATGCGATACCGTAGGGAAGGACATGTCAACTAGACCCACGCTTTTGGGCTCTTCATAACGTTTTTTTTTCAGTCCCGTTTTTTTTCGTACCCGCGCTCGTGCGTCCTCCCCGTTCTCTCATCGTGATTTTCTTAACGATCACCAGCGCTATATATGACCACGCCTTTTTCACGTTTCTCCGTGTTGTACGAATCACTTTATATTCGGTAGCCACTTCTTCTTCGGTCACACACACACACACACACACACACACACACACACACACACACACACACACACACACACACACACACACACACACACACACACACACACACACACACACACACACACACACACACACACGCACGCACGCACGCACGCACACGCACACACACACACGCACGCACGCACGCACGCACGCACACACACACACACACACACACACACACACACACACACACACACACACACACACACACACACACACGTACGCACACACGCACGCACACGCACGCACACGCACACACACGCACGCACACACACGCACACACACACGCGCTTGTGCTGCGATACACGATCTGCTGGCGAGGGAATCCGTCTCGCTCGACGCGCCGATCGTACCTATCAAGCCGTATCTACGAATCAAAAGGGCGTAATTGGTTTCGGTAAAAAAACGCGTTTGTACGGGCCAGGAGGCCTTTCGTCTGGCAGGCAGGGACACGCGGCCGCTATGTATATTGCCACGAGCGTAGCTTATTTTTCCTCGTCCTCATTGCTTGTCCTCTCATTCACTCGTGAAAGAAGAAAAATGCCTGCGGATGTCGGGAAAAATGCCTCGAGAAAACAGCGTCGAGAATTGAGAAGAAAATCGGAAAAAGAAGCGAGATACGAAAAATCTCATATAATATACAGAGTGACTCGAAAAGTAACGTTCAAAAGGAATATCAAATGCCTTGTGTCGATACCAATCGGAATCACTATCATTTATGTTCCACGATCTTTTTTAGTTTGTGAGGAAAAAGACATTTTTTTATTATTATTCTGTTTCGTGTATGTGTGTCCCTCGCGATTTTTGTTTACTTGCGTTATAGTTCTGAGGTGCACTATCGAGCAATGAATAAATGATCAACCGAACGCTAACGTACATGACTTAGATTTTGATGAAAAGTTAATTGGTTTGAGAGGATCAGTTGCTAAAGTTCAGATTATGAAAAAAATACTTATACTAGTTTTTATGATTTTTAATTCCTGGGGAAAACTTCTGAGAGGAAAGTTAATACGCAGGAGCGAAAAAAACCTGTGCTACAGGAAAAGTTGAAAAAAAATAAATAAAAAAGGTATTTTTCTGTAAAAGTAAAAAAGATGGCATAACTGTTCATTTTGGACGTCGTTTTTTCAGCCACCCTGTATATATATATATACATATATATATATATATATATATATATATATATATATATGTGTGTAGGTTTGTACATATTTGACGGAACAATATTTCAGTGGCAACCAGCACCCTTCGTGCTCTCCGCCCTCGCACGGCGAATGGATATCTTCCACATACCGTCAATTCGAAGACTAAGTGGGAGGGACTGAGAGGAAGAACAAATTTTATCGTGGTCTAATTTTAAAAATCATAACATAATGTACGAAACTAAAAAAACTCTCCTCCCATAAGGTTCTGCTTTTACTTTAGCGAGGTATTATCTGGGTAATTAGTAGAGGGATATGGAGGAACTCGTATTTTTTTGCACCAGATGTGTAAATGCGTTTCTGGTTAAGAGGCTTATTTTTTTTAGCGGCTTTAATTTAATCGGGACCTGGAGGATCATTTTTTCAATTCCGGTCTCGTTCACTGTACCTCGATTATTTTTTAGGCGGTTTTATTCTCTGGTACCAGGGTCGCAGGAGGGCCCGGGGAAACCAGTGAAAACCCGATGCGAGTGACGCTTTCGAGCCAACATCCAACATTTGTTTACATTGCTATTTAACACTGTCCAGGCACTTTAAAAAAAATGTTAGTGTGGTATTTGTTGCTGTGCACGGGGAAAGTGCCGAGAACCCGATAGGTATGACGCCTTCGAGCTTGCTGCCAGCTCTACTTTTTTTCACTGGTTTTTCATTCTGCCCAAGATAGTTTTTGGTTTTTTTTTGTCGATTTTTTTTGGGCACGGGGAAAGTGCCGAGGATCGGTGCCGGTAAGGGCGGGATTTTAACGTATTTCGGTCGAGAAGCGCAATCTGTTGAGGACTTCGTATATTTTGGGATGAAATGGGAGGCATTTTTTCCCTCGTTTCCGGGATAGTTTTCATTGCGGATCAATCGAACGCGGGCGTGAAAGCTCGGGAGTGAGCCAACAATTCAGGGACGGTGGCCGATGCGTACATACGCACACATGGATGATTGGCTATTTTGCCGAAAATATCGTGCATATAAATATGCCGAGTGAGGCTCGAGAAGCCATTACTCCGTTCGACCTAACGCCGAAAGTACTTTTTAAAAGGTGTTATTTCGCATCGGATCGCTGCCGGATTGCCGCGGTGATCGGTGTTGTGTATATCCCGAAGCGAGGCGTGGAGAGACGGGCTTTTACGCGGTTATATGCGCACCGTATGTCTCGGGGAATGAGTGCATCCACGCCTGCGTATAGCAGTGTCGTTCCTGCGGAATATACGCGAACGGCGTCAATCCCCAGGATTCTACACGATCGCGTAAATCTTTCGACGTTCTACACCCAATTGTGTATCTGCGTACACATACGTATACGCAATATCGACTGCATATGCACTAGGGGTCTGCCTTCGAATAACTTTATCGACGCTCTGCACATTGCGAATTGACATTTGGCGTGCATTGCAAAATTTTGCTCGAAGAATACGTAGATCGGAAAATTCTGCAGCGAAAAGTCCTCACGCGTTTTGCTCTCCGATGCAGCGTTGATGAGATATGGATAAATTGGTGATGGCCAATGGAGTGCGCTGACTGTCTCCCCACTCCGCTCCGGTGCAGCGGCGTGGGGTGGGGGGCGGTCTCTGACTGGACGCTGGCAACTACTCGCAATCCGATTGGCTGTTAGCGATCATTCCTTTATCTGAGCCACGGCGCATCGCAGAGAAAAACTGCTGAGGAGTTTTCTCTTCAGAATTTCACGCTCTCTCGATTTCCCGAAGGTCTGATGCGATTTTCGTAATATTTCGTGTATATATTTGCCTATAAAAATGGTCTATTACTTTAGACGCAAAACAAACATAGGGATGAGTCCCACGACTCCATACAATGTCGACTTCACCTCCTCGACGAATTTCTATATATTCTTACCTATGGGACATCCGAGCAGTGAATGGGCGTGATTCCGACGTATCTTATCGCAGAAAATATCATGCAACGATTCCGCCGATACACGTATCAACCTCACTCGCTTCACTTCTAGGACGGGTGTCCCAACCGGATGGGATCCCGTGCACATACACGTATACCTCTGTGGACACACCGTGTTAGCGTTCGCATGCAAACATCATAATCCGACAATAAAAACTCGACTGATTTATCTGCCAATAAAGGCTTATTGGAAACATATGTTTCGGTCTGTGGTGCCGAAACCGGTTAGCCTTTACGCTCTCCGCGACACGCTCATGTGTAGTAACGGTGGTGTATGGGCATCCGGAGTGTGTGAGGCCAAACACGTTGAGGAAGATACACGCCTGCGAGGAGGAAGAGGAGGATGGAGGGCATCCAACAGACTCGAGGATATTCTGAGTAATGCGCTCGGTTTTAAATTAGACGTCGTAAAAAGTCATGGTTCCTTCTCGAGGCACGTGAACTTCATCCGGTTACAATGATTCTATAGATGTGCCAGACGCTCTTGGCTCCGAGGGGAATGAGCTTTTGATTCGTCTCTCTCACCTGGGCATGCTGAAGACCTTACGAGGATGAAATTAAGGTCTCCGTCAGGTTGAGCCTACAGCCTGATAAGGACTCCATCTGAACTTTGAAAAGTGTTTTCCATCAACCTGATAGACACCCGAAATTAGCCTGCTGAAGTTGAGGCCTTCAGCCTGGTGAGGTCACTACCATGACTTGGGAATATTTGTTCCCTCGCCTGGCGGAGCATCGACTACTATCTTAATCTTCAACTTGGTAAGTTCTTGACCTCAAGTTGGGCAGGTTTTATGCTCCGACCTTATTGGGGCTCGACCTTAGCCGGCTAATGTTTAGCCTTCAGCCTGGTGAGGTCTCTACCTCAACCTGGGAATGTTTTGTCTCTCCGGCTGACAGAGCATCGATCACAACCTTAGCTTTCAACCTGGCCAGGTCTCGATCTCAACTTGGGGACCTTATACAGGCTTGACCTCGACCTGGCAAAGTTCATGACCTCAAATTAATCGTACTAAACCGCCTGAGCTTTTCGCTGCAATCTGACGAGGTTAATTCCCAACCTGCAATCGAGGTCTTCACCTCAGCTAGTTAAAGTCTCAATATTAGTTGTCGAACGTTTTCATCCTCATCAGGTTCCTCGCCAGGTCTCCAACTCAGCTTGGGGACCTTATACAGGCTTGACCTCAACCTGGCGAGGTCATGCACTCAAATTACTCAAACTAAACCGCCTGAGCTTTTCGCTGCAATCTGACGAGGTTAATTCCCAACCTGCGATCGAGGTCTTAACCTCAACTGGTTGAGGTCTCAATATTAGCTTACTCGGGCTCTGCATCCAGTTCATGAGGTCCGGATCTTCATTAATCTCCAAGTCCTTATCCTTGATTGACTTATAAGATATTGACCTAAACGAATGAGGTCTGGACCTTAATTTAATTCCAGTCCTGGACCAGATCGTGATCCGGTCGTCAGATCGCATCAGGATACAGATGGTGGATGTTTCCGGTGTACGGCGACCCGGTTGCTTATAGTCCCTCTCACGACCTCTCTCCCTGGCCCCTCGATCTCTCTCTCTTTCTCTCTCCCTCTGACCTTCGGACACGCGATACGCGCATCCAATCATTGACCGAAATAACTGGGGACCCGTGAAAATTCAATCGCTCACGTTGCGATTGTTTTGCAGTGAAGACGCGTTGAACCCGGCGTTATAGAGGCGACCCATACGGAGAGGAACAAGTAGGAATTAATTAACAGCGAGGTAATAGAAGCATACGGGAAACAATTAAAGACCCGTTAACGATTTACCAATCCTCTTTCACGATTAACACCTACGATTGTATATCGCTAGGCTTGGAGACGTAAGGGCGTAACGTGGCGCACGGCGGAGGGCCATTTTTACGTGGGCTCGTGTCCATTCGATTATTCGGCCCCTCGTACCTGAATCTTGGTATTATCATAGGGGCCAGGAGCATGTCAATTAACACCTCGCCGTTAGCCTTCCCACTTCACCTCGATTTTACCTCTCTCTCTGTCTCTCTCTCTCTCTCTCTCTCTCTCTCTCTCTCTCTCTCTCTCTCTCTCTCTCTCTCTCTTTCTCTCTCTCTCTCTCTCTCTCTCTCTCTATTGCGAACGCCCATTGCTCATACGGGCCTTAGAAACCCAAACGATGATGCGAAGCAGCGATAAACAATTTATAGTCTCCCATCTATTATGATGTTCCTGCGGCTTAGAATACACCTTTCGCTTCTACACGTGAAAATTTTATTAAACGATTTTTTGAATGGAGGACATTAGTTTTATATCTTTTTTTTTATTACTTTTTTTTTATTATGTAGAACACTTTTGCTCGTTGCCTTTTCTCGCGATCTTTGCACGTTGTTATTATTATCAATTCTTACACGATATTATTATTATGATTAATTCTTACACGATATTGTTTTTAATAATTTTAAAACGATTTAGTATTATTGATTCTTGCATGATATTATTACCATTGGTGAACGACATTGTTATTATAAATTACTATTACTATTATGATTATGATGATGATTATTATTATATTGTTGGAAAAAAACCAATTGAATAAAAAATAATACATTGGTTAATTTAAATAAATGGCTGATGGCGGAGTGTCACCGATATATGAGATTGTTCCAATACTATAAAATATTGGAAAATGTGATTGATTCAAATAATATATACTTTTATTTGGGAATCTCCTCTGTTCTATGAATATCTACTCTATCCTTCAAATAAAATTATATTCTATTGGAATCATTCTATATACAATCCCTAAGAAATAATTAAGCGGTTGCTACGACATTTTTTATTTCGTACAAAAATATAATCCATAGAATGAATTATTTCTTTACTACATCGAAACGAATATGCCATGAGACGTAAGTTTTTCAATTTGTTTTAAGGCGTTAGCCCCCACTTGTAGCGCAAAAAAGGTATTTTTCATGTTTTTTTAAAAAGAAAACTACAAAACTTTTTTAATCGATCAATATACCATCTTAAAGAACACATCTTGAAGAACTTTCAGTAATTTTTTTATTGAAAAATATTACATTGTTTAGTGGCAAATGGCCGTCAATGAAATAATGTTTTTATATACACGGTTTGCGGTGACCAACATTGCGGCGAAGTGGATCATGTGAAAAAAAAAATGCGGATGGATTTAGTCAAATATAAGTATAAACTAGTCTTTAATCGAAGGATTTTAAAAAATATTCATTTTTCACAAAATGGCGGACAGTCAAAGTTAATGGTTCGATTTTAACGAAAAAAACGGCCGTTTTTTGGCTATAAAACGGCCATTTTTTTTTCGAAAAAAAATCGAACGATTAAAGACTACATTTTTATGTACTAAATAAGCCTACAAAATTTCAAGAAGATCGGTTCGAGTAATCTTGGTCACCGGTGTTCGAGTAATCTTGGTCACCGACTTCAGAAATGCCATTTTGAGAAAAACGCGTTTAAAGTTTCAATTTCCGGTCATTTACACAACGGATTCTTCTCTTTCAGGGCTCATATCTCAGTCAATTTTGTTCGGATCGACTTGAAATTTTTTAGGACATATTCTCAGATACTTATACTTAAAAAAAATGCAATAAAAAAATCGGTTTTTTCAAAATTGCAAGTGGGGGTAACCCCTTAAATCTTAAATAAAAAGTGACCATTGGAATGATCATCCACGATAATAGCGGAAAGAATATCGGAAGTCCAATGGAATATCCATGAAGTGAATACCAGATATTCAACTGGAATGAACAGATACTACACTTTGATCTTAGCCATAGGCCAAGAAGCGATACCCTTTAGAGTTTCTCCGGCGCTTAAGTAGATTTGCGGTTCGCGCTACGCTTACGAGAAACGAGCGCGCATGCGGCTTCTAGCGGTTACTCCGAGAACTACGGGTTTCCTCACACCTATAATATCGGTGGCGCTCGGCCATCATTTGGTTGAATTGTTTCAACCAAATGCGCAAGAAACAAATTTTATTTTCGCATAGTTTTTTTTTACCAATTCAGACATTTGCTTAATATTTTACAATCAAAATAAAATATTAATATTTCAACGAATAATGTACTTGAAAATCAATGTCGGATACGGTGAAAAAAAATAAAATAACATATTTACTGAATAGAAATTTTATCTTAATTAAATGAGCGATTCAATTTTTCTTTTGCTCTCGAATCAACAATATTCATGGTATGAATTGAAAAGCTTCTTTTGTTCATTGTAGAAAATTCATTCAAAACTATATAATTTGTTCGCGATCAATTTTTAGATCGTTTCAATAATATATTGTGCTCGGCTACAATATATCTTTTAAATGAAAAAAAAATTTCATTTTATCATCTTATTAAAGTCAATAGCCTTTTGTTTGGACTAATAAATCCGATTATTTACACGAACAATTTTACAATTGAATCAACGAAATTACATTCAATAACACCAATGATATTGGATCAATGATTTTTTTTTCTCAGTGCGGTAGATCGAAACGAGCGATGGAAAACCAAGAATTACTGTTGTTATTTTAATCAAATGATGGGAGAAATTCAATAAATGTCTCAAACGATCTTATGCTTTCGTTGAATTGTTTGAATCAATTGGACAGTTCAACGTCAACGCTGGTATCCGATTGGGTGATTCAAATTCGAGCACGAAGTCGAAATTTCGGGTTGAAAATCAAGATTCGAGCTGGCTGGTTGACCAAAATCTTGCATAGGAGCATTTA
The DNA here is from genome assembly GCA_964007375.1 of Ophion obscuratus. Lineage (NCBI taxonomy): Eukaryota > Metazoa > Arthropoda > Insecta > Hymenoptera > Ichneumonidae > Ophion > Ophion obscuratus. Next base: position 2,045,610 of record OZ023318.1, read on the forward strand.
CGTGATGTAAAAATGTAGCAATAAATAAACTGACATACACGCACCGATATATGTGTATACATTTTTTTTACATAGATATATATATGTTCATTTTCTTTTTTGAATATGTTTTTCAAAATTGAAATATATTTTGAAAAACTTGAAATATATTTATAATTTGGAAGAATATTTACAAGAATACTTGAAATATATTTAGTAAGTATATATTCACTTATTTTTAAAAGGATGCACACACCTACACACACACACATACATACACACATACACATACAGGGTTGTCCCTTTATCTCTGCCACCCGAAATAACTCGGTAATTATGGACGTCACAAAAAACTGTTCCCGACAAGTTGTACGGTGTGAAGGGGGCCATCAATACGACCAATTTTTTTTTTTCATTTCAGTGACGGGGCTGAATAAAATACAAATCTAAATATCTCGAATGACTACCAAATATTTGGCAGTGATCCGAGATGTTTAGATTTGTATTTCATTTTAATAGGTGACATTGAATGACCTTGAACGACTTTGACCCACTAATGTTTTTCATGCGGCTTGAGGTGTTCCACAAGATGGTTGAAAATAATGTACCGTTCCAATTAAAAATGTGGAGGTGACCTTCACTGTGCGTCAGCGCCTCCATCGAAATAAAAACAATTGGCCGCATTGATTGAAAAATTGGCCGCCCTTCACACCATACAACTTTTGTCTGGAACATTTTTTTGCGACGTCGATAATTATCGAGTTATTTCGGGTGGCAGAGATAAGAGAACCCTGTATATATACCTACATACATACATACATACATACATACATACATACATACATACATACATACATACATACATACATACATACATACATACATGCATGCATGCATGCATGCATGCATGCATGCATGCATGCATACATACATACATACATACATACATACATACATACATACATACATACATACATACATACATACATACATACATACATACATACATACATACATACATACATACATACATACATACATACATACATACATACATACATACATACATACATACATACATACATACATACATACATACATACATACATACATACATACATACATACATACATACATACATACATACATACATACATACATACATACATACATACATACATACATACATACATACATACATACATACATACATACATACATACATACATACATACATACATACATACATACATACATACATACATACATACATACATACATACATACATACATACATACATACATACATACATACATACATACATACATACATACATACATACATACATACATACATACATACATACATACATACATACATACATACATACATACATACATACATACATACATACATACATACATACATACATACATACATACATACATACATACATACATACATACATACATACATACATACATATATATATATATATATATATATATATATATATATATATATATATATATATATATATATATACACACACACATACATTAGGGTGATTCGTTTCAGGGCAACTTTTTTTTTGACTCATCGTGCCCGAAAACCTTTAGTTGGTACCCAAAAACGAAGTTTCGTGAAAGGGGGGTGTCGTCAAAAAATATTTAGAGGTCGCGAATTAAAATTCAAGGTTTCCCATTTGATTAACATTGAAAAAAATGTTTTTCTCATTATTAGTGTTACCATTCCGTGAATTTTGATATCGCGATATTTTCCAAGTGGGTTCTCGTAGGAAATATGATACTCCACAATAAAGTTCATTGAGCCATGCCCATAAATTCAACCATTTCAGCGGCATCATTATTTCAAGTGAATATTGTGCAAAATATTTATTCAAACGATTGTAACGCCTAAGCTATTAGATATATCGAAAAAAAATCAGATGACAACTTTGTAGAGAAAGTAATTTTCTACAAAAAAGTCTTACAAGCCGAGCCCGAAAATTCAACTCTTTCTCAGCTATAGGTGGATGAAGTAAAATAGATTTTTTTTTAAACAAAAAAATCTATTTATTTTACTTCACCCACCTATAGCTGAGAAAGAGTTGAATTTACGGGCTCGGCTTATAAGACTTTTTTGTAGAAAATTACTTTCTCTACAAAGTTCTCATCTGAATTGTTTTCGATATATCTAATAGCTTAGGCGTTAAAGCCGTTTGAATAGATATTTTCATACAATATTCACTTGAAACAATGATACCGCTGAAACGGTTGAATTTACGGACATGGCTCAATGAACTTTATTGTAAAGTATCATATTTCCTATGAGAACCCACTTGGAAAATATCGCGATATCAAAATTCGCGGAATGGTAACACTAATAATGAGAAAAACATTTTTATCAATGCTAATCAAATGGGAAACCTTCAATTTTGATTCGCGACCTCTAAATATTTTTTGACAACACCCCCCTTTCACGAAACTTCGTTTTTGGGTACCAACTAAAGGTTTTCGGGCACGATGGGTCAGAAAAAAAAGTGACCCTGAAACGAATCACCCTAATATACATATACATATATATATATATATATATATATATATATATATATATATTCTACTTTACCAAACATTGTAAACTTTTGATACATCAATTAAGAGCGGATCAGGGAGAGATAGCGTTGTCTTATTAATTTCTTAGGGAGGAAGAAAGAAAAAAGCAACCTCTTTGAAGGCTCATGAGTGCTGCGTGTGGCCGGCTCGAGCTTGCCAAAAGACTCTGCTCCCCGAGGGTCTCGCTCTATTTTCGGCGTTCCAGTCTACCTTTTTGTACTAACTTTCTCGGGATCTATCTCGAAAGAGGCCAGGATAGAGGGAGAAAGAGAACGAGAGAGGGAGAGTGAACGCATTTAATCCAACGTTCCAGGACTCGTGGCTGCTCCTTCAAGGACAGGCTTAGCAGGACATTTTTTTTTTCATGGGGCGGCACCCACGCACCGATCATCTCGAAGTATATAAAAATACGTATAAGTGTACACATTGGAGACGGTATTAATAAAAAAGAAAAAAAAAAATAGGACTTTGATGAAATGTAGAAAAAAAAGGAAAAAGGGGTAATCATTTGGGAACCTCTCGTAGCCCTTGAACAAATTGTAACGCGGTGTCCCCAATTTCTTCATCCGTTTTCTTAGAGGTGCGAATTAAGGGGGGAGACACCTTTAGGCGAGTAAAAAAATGCGGATTTTCATCTTCTTTTTAAAAGGAAAGATTTTTTCACCTTTTTTGAGACTCAGGGTTTGTTTGATCGATACTTTTGGGTGTCAATGGATTTTTCAAAAATTAGTCTTCAACGATGGCGGAGGTATAGCACGGTCTTCTGAACGGGTTGCGGCGGATGTTGTCAGACTTCGTGACACGTAGCGTCGGCGGTATTAATGTGAAAAAAAATGACCAAGATTTTTCTTTTATTAACACTCATACGCAGCATATGAACCAAGAAAAAGAGAGAAATGTCGAAAATCGATTAAATGGAACGCTTAGAAAGAAAAAGATTGAAGTTTTCGAAAAAAAAATGGCGACATTTTGCAATCAATTGTTTTTTTTAATTTTCAAAATCATTTCGGTTCATGTTTTAAACAATAAGGTTAGAAAGATTCATACCAAAAAATGAAGAATACGTTTTTTTTTGTTAAATTTTTTATAAACATTTTTTTTTCAAAAACATTTTTTTTTATTTTCGAAAAAATTTAGGTTCATGTTTGTGATAATAAGGTTAGAAAAATGTATATCAAATTTCATTTGAATCGGTCGATTAGTTTTCTAGCTATACGTCACGGCAGTTTTAAAAATGCTGCTTACACGCTCAAAAACAAAAAGATTGCATTTTTCGAAAAAAATGGCTACATTTTGCATTAAAAAATGCTTATAAAAAAGTTTTAAAAGCATTACTGTCACGTTTTAGACAATAAAGTTAGGAAGATTTATATAAAATTTGATCAGAATCGGTCGATTCGTTTTTTCGCTAAATATTATTTTTTACAATTTTAAAAATGCTGCTTATACGCTCAAAAACAAAAAATTGCATTCATCGAAAAAAATGGCCACATTTTGTACTAAAAAAATACTTTTTCAAAAATTTTCAAAAACATTTCGGTTTATTTTTTGGACAATAAGGTTAGAAAGATTCATATCAAATTTCATCAGAATCGGTCAATACATTTTTTAGTTATACGTCACGGCAGTTTAAAAAATGCTGCTTATACGTTCAAAAACTAAAAGACTGCATTCATCGAAAAAATGGCCACATTGTGGAATAAAAATACTTTTTTTTAAAAATCTTCATAAACATTTAGGGTCATGTTTTACACAATACGGTTCGAAAGATTCATACCGAATTTCATGAGAATCGGTCAATTAGTTTTATAGCTATACGCCACGGCCGTTTAAAAAATGCTCACACGCTCAGAAACAAAAAGATTGCATTTTTCGAAAAAATGGCTACATTTTGCAATAAAAAATAATTTAAAAAAAATTTTAAAGCTTTACGATCACGTTTTAAACAATAAAGTTAGAAAGATTTATCAAAATTTCATCAGAATCGGTCAATTTGTTTTTAAGGTATTTTAGGTATTTTTAATATTAATAAAAAAAATACCCCAAGTCTCAATAATGGTGAAAAAATGTGTCAAAAAAAAAAAATAATGAAAATCGGCCAATTTTTTCTTCGCCAAAGGTATTTCCAACTTAAGGGGGGGGGGGGGGGGGCAAAAAGGAGGAAAAAACTGTGAAAGAGTACAAGGTGTGGAGTCCTGTCGAGGACTTGGGTCTTATCGTAATCCCGGCTGACTAGGACGATAAAGCGAACCGGAACAGTCGATTTTTTTCACTCCTTTACGTAGCTGTATTTTTGAATTATTATTCTCTTCCGTCTCACGATATTTTTTTCCATCGTCCCTTCCTCTCCCTCCACTCCCTCTTTTCCCTCTCGTTTTTGGAATTTTTTTCGAAAAAACGGTAAAATGGCTACCCATTTGAACAGGAGATGAACTTTTCCCTCTCGTTTTTGGATTTTTTTTCGAAAAAAAAAAAAAACGGTAAAATGGCTATCCGAGGTGTTAATGGCCCAAGGTCATTTGGACGATTGAGATGACCTTTTCCCTCTCGTTTTTGGATTTTTTTTCGAAAAAAAAAACGGTAAAATGGCTACCCGAGATGTTAATGGCCCAAGGTCATTTGGATGATTGAGATGACCTTTTCCCTCTCGTTTTTGGATTTTTTTTCGAAAAAAAAAAAAAAACGGTAAAATGGCTACCCGAGGTGTTAATGGCCCAAGGTCATTTGGACGATTGAGATGACCTTTTCCCTCTCGTTTTTGGATTTTTTTTCGAAAAAAAACAGTAAAATGGCTACCCGAGGTGTTAATGGCCCAAGGTCATTTGGGCGATTGAGATGACCTTTTCCTTCTCGTTTTTGGATGTTTTTTTCGAAAAAAAAGGTAAAATGGCTACCCGAGGTGTTAATGGCCCAAGGTCATTTGGGCGATTGAGATGACCTTTTCTCTCTCGTTTTTAGAATTTTTTTTCGAAAAAAACGGTAAAATGGCTACCCGAGGTGTTAATGGCCCAAGGTCATTTGGACGATTGAGATGACCTTTTCCCTCTCGTTTTTGGATGTTTTTTTCGAAAAAAACGGTAAAATGGCTACCCGAGGTGTTAATGGCCCAAGGTCATTTGGATGATTGAGATGACCTTTTCCCTCTCGTTTTTGATTTTTTTTCGAAAAAAATGGTAAAATGGCTACCCGAGGTGTTAATGGCCCAAGGTCATTTGGGCGATTGAGATGACCTTTTCCCTCTCGTTCTTGGAATGTTTTTTCGAAAAAAAAAAAACGGTAAAATGGCTATCCGACGTGTTAATGACCCAAGGTCATTTGGACGATTGAGATGACCTTTTCCCTCTCGTTTTTGGATTTTTTTTCGAAAAAAAAAAAAACGGTAAAATGGCTACCCGAGGTGTTAATGGTTCAAGGTCATTTCGACGATTGAGATGACCTTTTCCCTCTCGTTTTTGGATGTTTTTTTTTCGAAAAAAATGGTAAAATGGCTACCCGAGGTGTTAATGGCCCAAGGTCATTTGGGCGATTGAGATGACCATTACGAATGGTGACTGCAGTCCCCGAGGGGCCCGAGCACGGCTGGTGGACGGCTCGCGCTTTACTCGAACTGGAGGAGGAGCACGAGTAGGAGAAGGGTCCCACGATGGAGAAGGGGGCGACGGAAAGGCGTTAGGAATTGAAGAAGCAGCTCCGCGGCGTTGGGACCACGGCGGGTGTCCTTGGCGGGGGGCAGCGATCTCGCCCGAGACCGACGTCCGCCCACCAGACTTTCGGGCCCCGTTGCTGGGCCCTCGCTTTTTCGACCCGTCGCGCCTCTCGTCTAACCTTTTGCGTCGATTCTTTAGCGGGCCGCACACGCGCGCTCTCAGTGCTCGACGAAATTTGAAATATAAATATATATATATATGTACTTTTTTTGTATGTATATTAGGGTGACAGAAATTTGAGCTTTTTTCCCTTTTTCTCACCATCCAATTATCTTTTTTAGAGACAAAAAAAAATTGTCGCCAAAGCTGCGAGCGGTCAAGAAATATTTAGAGGTCGCTCAAGCCGGCCTAAAATTCAAATTCAAAAGCTCTGGCCGGCCAATTAATATTTTAGTGGTCGCTCAGGAGCTTCGAAATTTCCACTTGTCGCGAATTTTTGTTTCTCTTCTCACACATAAATTTAACACTTTGTAAAATTTTCAAAACAATTAATCCTTTTTTCTTCGGAAACAAATTGTTTAAATTTACCTCACATTTTTACCCGATGAAACGGGGGACCTATAATTTTGTTTACGGACAAGAGCTTCAAAGAATCATTTCATCAGAACAAAGATTATAATTCTTGGGTTAGTAGAGTGAGGTGAATTTGAAAATTTAATTCTTAAGAAAAACTCCTGTAAAAAATATAACTCAAGTTTCTCCAACCCTAATATATATATATATATATATATCTTATGCACGTGTGCGCGCGTGTGTGCGAAAAGGTTAATCTGATTTAATCACGAAGTGATTGGGAGGATGAGCGAGCGCAGGACTCTGGCGTGCCTCCGATACGACTTATCGTCACCCACGCGTGATCTCACGAGCACGTTCCGCGATTTCGTACATTGGTAGCTGGGGCCCAGATAAAAACATGTCTTTGCGCGAATGCACGCGATGCCTCGTGTGACACATAACGCTCGATTAACTGCGAAAAACGAGACCAAAGGCAGAGGAAAAAGAAACACGTTCGTCTCCACATCGCACGAAAAATGTTGAAGAATTGTGGGTCCCCTTGCCCACCATCATTTGTGCACTGTGTTTTATTTATTGTTCGTTGTCAATTTCTTTTCATCGCGCTCAATTCTCGCGCTTTTATCTTCACGGGTTTTTTAGTGCGCGACCCGATTTCTGAGTCACGACTTCTGGGTGGGAACAATGCAACGGAACGCGTAAAACAATTCTTGTAATTTTGAAATCTGTTTTTTTTCCCCAGAATTATTGAAAATAAAACACTTTTTATTTTGCAATTTTTGGTACTTTACATTTTTGTTGCGAAAAAAAAAAATTCTTTTCATTTTGATCTTGAAATTTTAGCTTCGTGTTGCTTATAATAAAACAATATATTTTAATAATACTAATAATAATGTTAGTCAGTTATATGAATAATAATAATAATCGGTAGTATTGAGTGATAAAGGACCAGAGTGATAGCGAGTAGAAAAGTCAATATCGATTTTTACTATTGTTATTGAAAACGATAATGCTAATTCTTATTATCATTATTATATTATTAATCATTTGTATCATATTAATATCATATTAATAAATTATGTATTATATTGATAAATAATTAAATTAATTGTACTAATGCTATTCTAGTTCTAATTAATTGCTATTAATGTGATAATAATAAGCACGATGATGATGATGATAAATATTTTAAACAACCAGCTCCACAATATTCCCAAGAATTTTGGCCACGTCGTCGGTTCAAGAAATTTCAAAAATAAATTGAACAGCACACATCCATCTCCCCTCTGCGGGAGTTACTCACGATAAAGCGCACTGACAATTAAAGTCTCGCCCGAGCACGATTCATTTGTTTCACCGTCATTTCGAATTAGCTTTTAATTTTATTTACTAAAAATAAAAAAAAAGAGAGAGGGAGAGAGGGAGAGAGAGAGAGAGAGAGAGAGAGAGAGAGAGAGAGAGAGAGAGAGAGAGAGAGAG